>JBBPTX010000892.1:0-14797 GCA_038094595.1 Pulveroboletus aff. annulatus | reverse complement strand
ACAAAACCCCCTCGCGCCACACATACCATCAGTATGCCACCCCCGCCCCTGCTAAAGACCCCAATGCTATGGATGTTGATGCTGTCCGCCTCCCCCAACTCACCCCCGCAGAACGAGAACTCTGCCAAAAAGAAGGTAGATGCTTCCATTGTTGTCAGAAAGGACACTGGGCTACCACTTGTCCAACGTTTACTTTGAATTCCCCAAGGTCAAAGAAGACCATTTGGAAGGTCATAGAAGCAGAAGTCAAGGACGAAGAAGAAGTCCCTCAGCTACAAGAGATGGATGATAAAGATGATGATGAAGAACCAAAGGTGTCTCGAGTCACCTTCACTCAGGATTTTTAAAACGGAATGCTGCCTCGACATCAGTAGTTCCTCCTATTACGTGTGCGCCTGTACTTGTATCCACATCCAAGAAATTGATGTGTATTCCTTTACAACTCATTGACCCTTTGCACACCATGAAAACCATTGACACTCACACCCTCATTGATAGCAGGGCAGACATCAATTGCCTTGATTGGAGCTTCGCTCATAAGCACCGACTTCCCCTTGACAAGCTCCCCATTTCTATCCCTGTTAACAATGTTGATCAAACCCTAAACACCAAAGGGGCAATACACTACACTGCCTTTCTATTCATTAATATCGATGGGATTGCCCAACATGTGCAATTCCATGTCATGCACTGTGGGTCTGAGAATGTAATTCTTGGGATGCCTTGGTTATGACATATGAACCCCTCTATTGACTGGTCGTTGCAGATGATCAATATCCCTGAATCAATGGACGAATCCACCTCCCTCTACCATGCTTACATCACCAATTGTTACGATTCATCGTGCCGGACACGTCTTTCCTTTTTCCTTTTCTTTATCCCTGCGCGTATGCTCACGATTCCGCTCTTCTTCGGTTGCCCGCGCCAACCCTTTACCCTTGTCCCTTGGCTCTCTGAGGTATCTCACATGTATGTCATCATATTTACGTGTCTCTTGTGCACTTATCTCCCTCATGTTGCCTTATCGCACACATGTTTCACCTTCTCTCACCGCCTGCGCCAGCACGTTGTGTTTCACTCCCACGCATAGGATTCTATCACATTCCATAGCATTCTTTCACATTCTAACGCCACTTCCTATGCCGGCCCTTAACATATACCCTTGACCCTGTGACATTACTGTCACGCATCACCATTCACTATATATACCAGTTGACCTGGCCTTATGCCTTTCCCTCAGTCTTGATATTACCTACCAACTCCTCGGTGGGTAGGACTCCCCTAGCCTCTCCTCTTTCCTTGACGCTTGCCTCAGCATACCCATCATTCCCCTCGTTATCCTCTGGCCTTCGTCGCCCTTATCACCTTTGAACCCTCATCCTTGTGCACCATTGCTTAGCAAGGTAGCGGCAACGTCTCCTTGTCAGCATCCTCACCCCTCGTTACCTCTTCGTGCCGTTAAAGAGCTCCCGTGGAGGATGGCCTTCCCTCGCACCCTTGACCTCTGCGTTCATTGCACCCCTTGCCCTTGAGGCTACCCTGTATGCCCACAGTCATATCACCCTCATCATCCGACCTTGCCCTATTCCCTGTCCCTCGTGTCTGCAGGCAGGCATGCTCTATCTCGCCGCCTCCCCCCAATATCACTATCATGCTCCTTGAGCATCACCTTCGTTATTATCTGTATTCCCCATGGACTCTTACATATCCACGGTCACTGTTACGTAGTCCATACCTTAGGGTAGTCCTTGATTCCTTGTAACTCGTCTCTAGTTACCTACGGTAGGCTTAGCCCTTGCCCTAGTAATCAAGCCTCTCCCCTTGAATCCCCCACCTCTACGAGTCCCGTTCGACTCTTGAGTGAACACTGCACGTCTGAGACACTCTCTCAACATCCTCTCGAAACCCTCGGGCACCATCTCGTGCCGCCACCGCCATCTCTCACCAACAGTTGACCCCTCGACCCTACCCAGCTAAGCTGCCAGTAGGTCTATGTGTGACCCTACCCAGGCCACATGTAACACCAATCTCAAGCAACACAATGATGCCCAACCTCAGGTATCTCCCTCGAAACCACCCTGCCATGTCATGGTCAAAACTACCCCAAACCATACCCTCTCCACATTCCTTGACATGCCTGACGGAAATCTCTATGTTCGTCACACACTATATAACAACTCCTGCCAACGAGTCCTTAAATCCGGTTTCCAATATCATCAGACTCATCCGAAGCTTGTTGCCAAGCTCACCACTGCCACTGAACTTGCAGTCACCGCCGAGAAGGCTAAACCAAAAGTTACCCTTCCCGACACCTATAAGGAATTCACATCAGTTTTTGCCAAAGAATCCGCCGATTCTCTTCCTTCCTCTAGACCCTATGACCATGAGATTAATGTCAAAGACTCGTTCACACCCAAGATCAGCAAGCTCTACCCACTCACCCCTGACGAGAAGAAAGCAACTGAAGATTTCCTAGATGAAAATCTTGCTGCAGGAAAAATCTGCTCTTTGAACTCTCCTTAAACATCACCATTTTTCTTTGTCAAAAAGAAAGACAGCAAACTTTGCCCCTGTCAAGACTACAGGTACCTCAATGAACACACTGTTCGTGACATCTACCTCCTACCCTTGATCTCCAATCTCCTGGACAAATTCAAAGGAGCCTGTGTTTTTAACAATTTGACATATGCTAGGGATACAACAACGTGCATATAAAGGATGGACACCAGTGGAAAGGTGCTTTTCTTACTCACAAAGGACTCTTTGAACCCATGGTTATGTTCTTTGGTATGACTAACTCCCTCACAACATTCCAGTGATTCATGAATGACTCCTTCCATGATATGATTGTGGAAGGATGGTTAGTAATTTACATGGACAATCTACTAATCTTCTCCCCCGATGACAAAACTCACACCGAACGCATGCACCATGTCCTTCAATGGATGATGGAACTTGATCTCCATCTCAAACTGGAGAAATGCCAATTTGCCACTCCCAAAGTTAAATATCTTGGTATGATTGTCAAAGAAGGGCAACTTGCTGTTACAGCTATATATTTTTCATCATCCTTTTCTATGTGCTCTCCTTTATCTTATTAAGGGAAAACCCGACTTAGACACTGTGCTAGACACAGGGAATCTATGGGCCCTTCTAGATCAGTGGGCTTCACCATCAGCTCTTCACCTTTCGCCCCACTGATCACACATAACATATTTAATACATTGTGATCATCACAGACCTCACATCAGTCACCTCATCACTGTGATGTGATCCCTTATCTTTAATTACCGTTGACACCTTCCATTCCTCCCATCCGCAGCAGATCAACGGCTGGTAACCTCATGTATATATTAATCTCAATTACAGGCCGACACCTCATGTTGATCATGTTGGGCCTAGAGGATGGACTTATGTAGATACGTATCTAGATTTGTACATAACATGTATCTACACATAGAATAGTATATAAAGTGAGACTGGACGGAGCTCAGTCTCCAGTCTAGTTCTCTTGTCTTCTGTCTACAAAGCATCTCTCAGAAAGTACCCCTTGATGTCTATAAGATAGTGATTGCCTGCAGACCTTGTAGTCGCAACACTAGAACTAGACTGTCTATAAATCTT
This sequence comes from Pulveroboletus aff. annulatus, assembly GCA_038094595.1. Classification (NCBI taxonomy): domain Eukaryota; kingdom Fungi; phylum Basidiomycota; class Agaricomycetes; order Boletales; family Boletaceae; genus Pulveroboletus; species Pulveroboletus aff. annulatus. The sequence goes on along the minus strand of JBBPTX010000892.1, from coordinate 11,173 downwards.
CACCCTTTCACCATCACCAATGACAGCAAATGCGTCTAGTCTCCCACTTTGCTACCCATCGACTTCAGCAAGTGAGCGCATTCACCGAGGCCTCTAGGATACACTAATCAAAGCCTATACCCAGTGCCTATTTCTTTTCACCGATCTCTTCTCCCCTTCGCAGCCTACACTCCTTGGGTTAACCAGCAGAACCCCTGGGAACTCGTAGATGCACCACCAGTAGCCTTAGTAGAACCTGTAGTTAAAGAGGAGTCCAGGGAGAACTCGGTAGTCAGAGCGAGTACAGAGAGTGAGAAAGACCCCAACGACTGGCCAGAGCCGGCAGTCACTGAAGAAGAGTTTTGGAGGATCCTAGAACAAGATCTTTAGCCTGAAAGTTTTGGAAATGGCGCAGAAGTCGACGTTATTGCCACCGATCTAAGATTCATCAGGGATACCTATTATTGGAACCCCACACCTTCTTATCATACCCTAAGCCCAGCGACAGACCTTGCCTCGCTTAGATATCCCACCACCTCTATCCCTGACATTGTTACGATTCGCTTGCAGGATGGACGCTTTTTCTCTTTTATCAATATCGGACTAATACTTTCCATTTCTCATGCTTAAACTCATTCCTTCCATGTCGTTCTACGACATTCCACTCATCTCATAAGCATGCCTATTCCTTCACCACGCAGGTACTCTTTATCTTCTGATCTTCTCACGCTGTATGTGCCGGCCCTTAACGTTTCTTTCTCTTGCGTGGTTTTGCCATTGGCTTTCTATTTCTAACGCTGCTTCCCATGCTGGTCCTTAACTACTGTGACACGTAACTGTCACGCTTTTACTTCACTATATAAACCCTTCAACTGGGTTGTCTCCTTTCTCCTTAGCTTAGTTCTACCTACGGCTTGTCGCCTAGTTAGTGCTAGCAATCTATCGCCTTTACTCCTTGCGTCTCCACTCTACCATCAAGTGAGCGCTTCACACTCAGGCTTATCGGCCTTCGTATGTCTCTACCTTTGAACCTTGGACCCATCTGCCAAGCTAGGCAGCGGTTTACCTTCGACCCGTCAACATCTCTGACGGTACCCTTGACCCAGCAACCCCACGGCTGGCCCTAGCGTCGTCGTCAATACGAACAACTGAACCCCTTGATCCTACTAGGCATTAGTAGGTCTACGCACGACCATACCCATGGCCATGCGTAACAAAAGAACTAAGCTCCCTCCTCGTTCGGGTACTATCATGTACGCTGCCCACCATAGCTTCTCATCGAAACACTCGAACTACTGATCCGCGTTGGAACCCTCGAGAACCTCCGCGTACCTCGCACTCTGACTCCTCTGACACCCCCGACGATCCCAACCAAGCATATTGGGACGAAGACCCCGACGAGCCTTTATTAGACTCAGATGAAGAACTCGCTATCCGCGACCTTGCCCATAGCTTTTCTGCTTCCGTATAGATACCTCGCCCTCAGACCCCCCCATCCCCGACCCTCAGACGCCAAACCAGCCACATCTTTCCTCTGATCCCTTGTCCTCCGTCACTTGCCATGACTACCAAACCCCTCGAACTTTGCATCGGAACCCCAGAGAAATACGACGGTGATTACAAGACGGCCAAACAATGGTTCGACTCCGTCGTGTTCTACCTCAACATCAACGCTGAGGTTTATACCTCCAACCCGAAGCGCATCACCTTTGCGCTTTCCTATATGACTCGCGGCCCTGCGCTCACATGGGCAAACACCTTTAGATCCTCGAAGATCACAGCCGATGGCTCGATTTCAATGGGGTCATGGTCCGACTTCCGAGACGCCTTTATCCTGGTGTTCAAACACTATGATACCACCGGCAACGCAATTGCCTGGCTCACCACCACTCGCATGATTGCCACTAAGAATGGCAGATATTCTCCCTCACTCACTGAGTACAATGCTCAGTTCCAGAACCACTGTGCCATTGCCGGCATCACCGACGACAACGTCTTGATCAGCTATTACTCAGCCGCTATCCCCGACGCCCTCATGCACCGTATCCTTGCTATGGAAACGGTCCCCACTACCATAAATAACTGGTTGAAGAAAGCAGTCACCTTCCAAAACCACATGGAGTGTGCTCGAGAGATCGCCGCTCGCCACAAGACTCCCACACGCCACATGTACCATCAGTACACCACCCCGGCCCCCACCAAAGACCCCAACGCCATGGACGTTGATGCCGTTCGCCTCCAGCGACTCACCCCCACCGAGCGAGAACAATGTCGCAAAGAAGGAAGATGCTTTCGCTGCCACCAGAAGGGACATCGAGCTACCGCTTGCCCCACGTTTACATCAAACACCCCGAGGCCGAAGAAGATCGTCTGGAAGGTTGTAGAAGTAGAAGTCAAGAACGAAGAAGAAGTCCCTCGGCTACAAGAGATAGACGATGAAGATGACGATGAAGAACCAAAAGTATCTCGCATCGCCTTTTCCTCCCTGGATTTTTGAAATGGAATGCTGCCTCGACGTCAGTAGTTCCCTCCCTTACGTGTGCACCTGTACTTGTATCCACATCAAAAAAATCAATGCATATTCCTCTGCAACTCATTGATCCCTCACACACCATGAAAACCGTCAACACCCATGCCCTCATCGATAGTGGCACAGATATCAATTGCCTTGATTGGGACTTCACTCGAAAACACCACCTTCCCCTTGATAAACTCCCAACACCAATCCCTGTCAACAACGTGAATCAAACCCCTAATGCTAAGGGAGCAATTCGCTACACCGCCTCTCTTTTCACCAACATCAAAGGGATCGCCCAGCACATACGCTTCCACGTCATGCACTGCGGGTCCGAGAACATGATTCTTGGGACGCCTTGGCTACGACTCACAAACCCCTCCATCGACTGGTCATCGCAAACAATCAACATCCCCAAAATGGTAGACGAGTCAGCCTCTCTCTACCACATCCACGTTGCCGATCTCAAGCGACATGACAATGTCCAACCTCGCGCACCCCTGGCAAAACCACCCTGCCAGGTCATGGTCGAAACCATCCCAGACCATACACTCTCTACGTTCCTCGATATACCTGATGGGGATCTCTACGTCCACCGCGCCCTTCACATTAATTCTTGTCAACAGGTCCTCAAGGCAGGATCCCGATACCATCAGACACACCCGAAGCTTGTTGCCAAGCTTACCACCACCACTGAACTCGCAGCAGCTGCCAAAAAGGCCAAACCAAGAGTAACCCTACCCGACGTCTACAAAGACTTTGCCCACGTCTTCGCTAAAGAATCCGCAGATTCTCTTCCTCCCTCCAGACCCTATGACCACGAAATCAACATCAAAGACTCATTTACCCTGAAGATTGGCAAGCTCTACCCACTTACTCCAGACGAAAAGGAAGCCACTGAGAACTTCCTCGATGAAAATCTCACCGCTGGCAAGATCCACCCCTCGAATTCTCCCCAAGCGTCACCCTTCTTCTTTGTCAAAAAAAAAAAGATGGCAAACTCTGCCCCTGCCAAGACTATCAGTATCTCAATGAACATACCATCCACGACACCTACCCACTACCTCTGATCTCCGACCTCCTTGATAAACTCAAAGGTGCCCACGTATTCACCAAGTTCGACATATGCTGGGGATATAATAACGTACGTATCAAAGATGGGCATCAATGGAAAGCTGCCTTCCTCACCCACAAGGGACTCTTCAAACCCATGGTTATGTTCTTCAGCATGACTAACTCCCCAGCAACCTTCCAACGGTTTATGAACGACTCCTTCCGTGATATGATCGCCAAAGGATGGTTAGTAATCTACATGGACGATCTCCTTATCTTCTCCCCAGATGACGCCACCCACACTGAACGCACCCGCCGTGTCCTTCAACAAATGACGGAACTTGATCTTCACCTCAAATTGGAGAAATGCCTATTTGCTGCCCCCGAAGTTGAGTACCTCGGGATGATCGTCAAGGAAGGACAACTCGCTATGGACCCTGTCAAACTAGACAGGATTGCCAAGTGGCCGACGCCACAAAAAGTCAAAGACGACCGTTCCTTCTTGGGCTTCGCTAATTTCTATAGACTTTTTATCCCCAGATATTCCAATATCGCTCGCCCCCTCATTGACCTTACTAAGAAAACAATGCCTTGGACATGGACAACCCCCCAACAAGCCGCGTTTGAACAACTCAAGGAATCATTCCTCCGTAAGCCTGTCCTCTTCATGCCCGATATCTCTCGACCTTTTGCCATGGCCACCAATGCTTCCAAATATGTGTCAGGGGGTATCCTGTTACAAGCGGATGCAAACGGGGATTGGCACCCCTGTTCTTACTTATCACAATCTTTCTCCTCCTCAGAGTGCAACTATGACATCCATGACCAGGAGCTCTTGGCCGTCATCCGTGGTTTCAAAGCCTGGAGACAATACCTCCATGGCTCTCCCTTCCCTGTCAAAGTCTTCTCTGATCACAAGAACCTCACCTACTTCTGCTGTCCCCAAGACCTCAACCGCCGTCAAGCCCGCTAGCTCCTTGACCTCGCAGACTACGACTACTTAATCATTCACGTCCCTGGCTCTCAACTCGCTGGCCCGGATGCCCTCTCCCGTCGCCCGGACCTCCTTCCACACGCTAATTCTGACAACATCGGCATCACTCTTCTCCCTGACACCCTCTTTGTCCGCCTTATTGACTCTGCCCTCTCCAATAACATCACATCTGCCTCTGCCTCTGATGACCTCATCCTCCACAAACTCCAGGAGATTGATGGTTCCCTTCCACCTGCCCTTCGCTTCCGTCTCACCAATTGGCAATACTCGGACGGCATCCTCCAGTATCAAGGACGTGTCTACGTCCCTCCCGACCGTGACCTTCGCTGCGCTGTCGTCCAGCATTCCCATGACCATGACTCTGCCGGGCACCCTGGCTACCTTAAGACCCGCCAGCTCGTCGCCTCCAAGTTCTGGTGGCCAGGCCTTGCCTCCTTTGTTTGCTCCTATGTTGATGGCTGTGCCACATGCCAATGCAACAAAGCGAACACTCACCCTACGTCCCCTCCCCTCATTCCTATTCTGTCCTCCTGCTCTTGCCCTTTCCAGCAAGTCTCCTGTGATCTCATCACTGATCTCCCGTTGTCTGGGGGATTTGACTCGTTATTGGTCGTGGTGGACCATAGCCTTACTAAGGGGGTAATTCTTTGCCCTATGAAGAAAACCATCACTGCGGAGGGCATAGTAGCGCTCTTCTTCCACAAAGTCTACCTCCGCTTCGGCCTCTACGAGAAAGTCATCTCTGATCGCGGTCCACAGTTTGCCTCCGCCTTTGCCAAAGAACTTGGCTGACTTCTTAACTATGATCTCTCTCTCTCCACTGCGTATCACCCCCAGACCGATGGCGAAACCAAACGTGTAAACCAAGAAGTCGAGACGTATCTTCGTATCTACTGTGGAGACCACCCCTCCACATGGTCCGACCACATCTCCCACGCTGAATTCACCCACAATCACCAACCACACTCCGTCACCGGCAAGTCCCCCTTTTACCTCATGATGGGATATGAACCCCGTGCCCTTCCCTTAGTGATTGCCGACACAAACATCCCCGCCGTTGAAACCCACCTCAAGGAGCTAATCACCCTTCAAGATGAAGCCCTCACATCCCATGAACTTGCGCGGCAAGTCATGGCATCCAGGTCTAAGTTGAAATTTGTACCCTTTGAGAAAGGACAACGAGTTTGGCTGGAGGCCAGGAACCTTAAAAGGTCCGTCCAAGATCTGAAGTTCGCCGCCAAACGCGAAGGCCCCTTTGTTATCTCGAAGGTCATCTCCCCCGTCTCCTATCGCCTCTGACTCCCACGAACGTGGAAAATCCACAACACGTTCCATGCTTCCCTGTTATCGCCCTATCACAAAAACGACGTCCACGGCCTGAACTTCCCCACACCGCCTCCGGATCTTGTTGAAGGACAAGAGGAATATGAAATAGAACGAATCATACGGCATTGAGGTATACTGTCAGCCTGTCAATACCTGATCCGATGGAAAGGGTACTCTACCGAAGAAGAATCATGGGAACCTGAGCGGAACCTGAAACATTTGTCAGAGTTACTAGAGGATTATAAAAGACGACACCCCCGTGCTTTCTCCCTTGTACCTGCTCGTCCACCACACCGCAAGTAAACCCTCTCCACCTCTTACTAATGGCCATCGAATTCACCAATGTCGACACCCCTGCCGCCACACCATCCACCAACCCCAGCACAGTTCGTCTTCCCTCTGCCGACCCTGAGAGGGTCTCTCCTACTCGCTCTGCCGCCCCTCAGCCTGTCAACTTTGCCACTCTTATTGGTGATGTTCCCCAATCCCACATCTCTCCCGTCTCTGGCAGGATCCAGTCCTCACCATCATTTACACCTCCGCCCCATCAGGAACATTCTCCCGGACCACCCTCGTTCCTAGGCGTCCACTGCCCCCAGCTCGTCTGTGCACCCAGCTCAGACTCCCTCATCGCCCACTCAGGATGGGACTCCCAAGTTCCCTTAGATGTCTCGGCTCATCGCCACACCAACCGGCTCCAGGAGGAACAGTTCACCGATGAGGATTATGTTCGTTTCCACTCACTTATGTCTGACGATCGTCTTCGCGTTCCTATTAGTGTTTACTCTACCGATGGCTCGCCCATCTTCACTTGGTTCGAAACTGCAATGCAGATCAACCACGTCGCTGCCTTCATCTCAGGTTCAGGCCCGGTATTCCCTCATACAACTCTCGGCAGGACCATGCAGGACTTCATCTACCACGCATGATACCAGTTATACTCCCACGCCTTCCAGATGGGTTATGATACCTTCCTCCTCGACGTCGATAACCACTTCCGAGACCTAGCCGCCGCTGGTCGAGGACTTGGAAACGAAGTCTTGAGGTATGGGTCGCCTATCCATAGGCAAACCCTCAACGACTGGTGGACTGGTCGAAATGGCAGAGATCGCGTCTACCCTGGTCACCCTCGCTTCAATCAACAGTGCTTCCAGTGCCACTGTCTTGGGCATACCCAACTATCTTGCAGACAATACATTTGTACCGGTTGCCACCGACAAGCACCTGGCCACTCTCTCGCCCGTTGCCCAGGGTCCTCTCGCCCCCTCGCCTCTCACCTCACCTCTCCCCATGCCCCGTCCTTGTCTAAGTCTACTCCTCGCCGCCCCCAAGCCACATTCCGCAACGGACAAATTGTCCATCGAGCTACTCCTCGCCATACCTCTCGTCAGTCCTCCTCCTCCTCCCAACAGTCTTACCACCCCGCACCATCCTCACCTCGTGCCCCTTCTCCCTATGAGGATGGAGATGAATTAAACGATGTCGGCTATGCCAACATCACTGGCTCCCCAGGACCTGCTTTTTGGGACTTGTAAGGAATCCTCGCCATAGCTTCAGGTTACTAAGGGGGTAATGTTACGATTCGCTCGCAGGATGGACGCTTTTTCTCTTTTATCAATATCGGACTAATACTTTCCGTTTCTCACGCTTAAACTCATTCCTTCCATGTTGTTCTACGACATTCCACTCATCTCGTAAGCGTGCCTATTCCTTCACCACGCAGGTACTCTTTATCTTCTGATCTTCTCACGCCGTATGCGCCAGCCCTTAACGTTTCTTTCTCTTGCATGGTTTTGCCATTGGCTTTCTATTTCTAACACCGCTTCCCATGCCGGCCCTTAACTACTGTGACATGTAACTGTCACGCTTTTACTTCACTATATAAACCCTTCAACTGGGTTGTTTCCTTTCTCCTTAGCTTAGTTCTACCTACGGCTTGTCGCCTAGTTAGTGCTAGCAATCTATCGCCTTTACTCCTTGTGTCTCCACTCTACCATCAAGTGAGCACTTCACACTCAGGCTTACCAGCCTTCGTGTGTCTCTACCTTCGAACCTTGGACCCGTCTGCCAAGCTAGGCAGCGGTTTACCTTCGACCCATCAACATCTCTAACAGTACCCTTGACCCAGCAACCCCACGGCTGACCCTAGTGTCGTTATCGATACGAACGACTGAACCCCTTGACCCTACTAGGCGTTAGTAGGTCTACACGCAACCATACCCACGGCCACGCGTAACAGACGTCATCAGGCCAGACCCTTTTGCTTGGCCAACCGAACCACGTAACGTTCGCCTAAATGCAACCCTAGGTGCAGCACAGGCAGAGAGAGAGATAAGTATTGCAAGAAGATGATACAGAGAAACTACAGAAGAATTAGAAGATGAGGAACCGCATTGCGCGAAGAGACAGCGTCACGAATACCCTCAAACCATTAGGAGAAATGACAGATACAGCAGGGTTCAGTTAAGAGTACAACATAGGAAAAACTACAAATACTAGTTACCATTCCACTTTATCACAATGTCTTTCATCCCTATCTCAGCCACCGATCTCCACACCACCTTCACAGACACAGGTGCAAACCATCTAGAAGCCATTGCACAATTTGCACAAACACAAGACAACAGATATGATCATCTCAACAGTGAAATTGCGTAACTAAGGAATGCAATGGCTCGAATTGAACAAATGATCTAGGCATTAACTGGACAATCAAGGACACCCATGAGACAATCAACCCCAAGCGGATCAGGGGCAACACAAACAAAAACAACTATCAATACGTCACAAAAGGTAGAAGTTTTCGCAGATCCAGGAGACTTCAATGGGTCATTTGCCAAATTTGACGAGTGGTGGGCAAAGATCCAATCCTGGATACTCATAAACCAACATGCAATAACACCACAAAGCGGCGATGTGATTTTAGCAGTCCAATCTAGGCTAAAAGGGCCAAGAGCATGACCCTTTGCACAACTAAGATTGCAAAGACTCTTCACAAACAAAGGGTACAGTTGGGCAGACCTTGAAGAAGAACTAAGAGATCTCTTTAGAGGAAGTAACATCAAAGATAGAGCCGTAAAGAAAATGAATGAAATGAAACAAGGAAACACGCAACCAATTGATGATTTCCTTGTAAAATGGTATGCAGAATATGAGAAGGCCGAACTAGGGGATCCACATGGAGTATACCTCCTAGAACAAAATGTCAAACGATATATCATGGATTACATCTGGAAAAATGGACTAAGAAAAGCAACGGTCCATGAAACAATGGAAACATTAAGAAGTGTAGAATACCATCTCGAAAGTTTGAATCTTATCAGAGGAAGAACGCAATTTAGGTTCAGATTAAAACCCAAGGATCCAAACACAATGGACATCGGCGCAGCTCAGAAAGGAGCTAAGTCTTGTTACAATTGTGGTGAAACAGGTCATTTCGCCAAACAATGTAAGAAGTCTTCCACTAAATGTGACCTCTGTGGATGGTCCAACAGCCACAAGAAGGACTGCCAATGCTGGCAAGTAAGAAGCACATCTTCGGATGACATTAAAAGCACTGAACACATTTACACTCCCGGCACACAAGCCGAAAAAGGAAAAGGACGTGACCCCACAGCAGCAATAAGGGGCATGTCGTTCGAAGAAGCAAGGGCATTCTTCAGGGATGTCGAAGATGCCGAAAACAAGAAGTTGGCAAAAGGCAGAGCCTAGATCCAGGAACTGGGTCAGATCTAGGCAAAGGTAAGCATAAGCAGGTACACTTTCCAACGAACAATCATTTCTCTAGTCTACATGTTTACGATATGGAGGCAGTGCCTTCCACTATTATTTCTACTTCATTGCTGACAGAGGAGTCCTCTCAGAGGCTCGGCCAGGGTGTCACGCCAGTGCTTAATTCCTCTAAAGCTAATCCTTCAATCTCACCTGCAGATCAAATCCCAGACGAAGGAATCTTTTGCAGATTGTTAAAAATTGATAATGAGTTAAAAATGAAGATAAAGGTGAAACTCAAAAACACTAACCAAAGTTTTATTTCAGTATCAGCACTCTTGGATTCAGGTGCAAACTGCGTCTTTGTAGATAACATATTCGCCATGCAACATGCACTCCCGCTTAGACAACTCGTGCAACCCCTCACTGTTTATAATGTGGATGGTACGCAGAATAAAGCAGGAAAGATCACGCACGTTGCCTCTTTTCTATTGGACTACAAAGGACATCGAGAAATAGTCGAAGCAGAAGTCACCAGTCTAGGAAAGAACCAGATGGTGATCGGCTATTCCTGGTTAAAGAAACATAACCCAGATGTTAACTGGAAAACTGGGGAAATTAAATTAAGAAGTTGTGGAAGAGAATGTTGGGAACTTAGAGATGAAAGTGTATATCTCAGGTTATTGGAAAAGGAAGAACAGGAAGCCCAATATAAAGTATATGAAACCATAAAAATATTAGAAAAGAGACAAAATGAAAAACAAGAATGAAATATTAGAATAGGGCAAGCGGTGAATGAAAAGTTGAAATCCCTCATGGATCAGAAGAAATCCGCCGCAGAACTTGTGCCAGGATGTTATCACGATCACCTAAAAGTATTTGAAGAAAAGGCATCAACCAGAATGCCTACACGAAAATCTTGAGATCATGCCATAGATCTCAAAGAAGACTTCCAGCCAAAAAAGGGGAGATTGATATCTCTAAGTATGGACAAGCAGAAGGAAGTATCAGACTGGCTAGAAGATCAGTCATCCAAGGGGTATATTAGACCTTCTAAATCTCCTCAAATGTCACCAGTCTTCTTCATACCTAAGAAAGATGGACGAAAGTGCATGGTACAAGATTACCACTATTTAAACTCACAAACAGTGTGAAACAACTATCCCCTTCCTCTTATCTCACAGCTTGTAGATTGATTAAAAGGAGCTAAGCTATTCACCACGTTGGATCTCAGATGGGGATACAACAATGTATGCATTAAAGAAGGCGATGAATGGAAAGCAGCCTTCGTCACACATAAAGGAACATTCGAACCTCTAGTTATGTTCTTTGGATTGTGCAACTCTCCAGCCACATTCCAAACCATGATGAACGAACTATTTGCAGATATGGAAGACGTCGTGGTAGTCTACATCAATGATGTCATGATATTTACCAAGACAAACGATGAACAGGAGCATGCAGAAATCGTCAAAAAGGTATTTGAAGCGACTACTCTCTATACTTGTAATAGTGAGGGCGCTGAAGAGGATCTTATCTATATCAAGGAGCGTAGACAAGATAATCTGATCAGCAAAGGGGATGCGGATAGATTA
>JBBPTX010000891.1:0-14802 GCA_038094595.1 Pulveroboletus aff. annulatus | reverse complement strand
GGCTAAACTGCACCCCCACGGCCCCCAGACCCTCCAGCACGAGGCTAAACTGCACCCCCACAACCCCCAGACCCTCCGTCATGAGGCTAAACTGTCCCCTGGCACCCCGATGAATGTTGATTCATCACCGCGCCTTGCTTGGCATCAGGTTAAAGGGCCCGCCCCTACCCCTCTGGACGTAGATCGTCCTCTTTCCTCACTCTCCGCCCCCGCCCCTGTCCCCATGGATGTAGACGTCGTCCGCCCCGCTCGCCTTACCCCCGCCTCCTGGTTGAAGTGTTGCCTCTCTGGCCGCTGCTTCCGTTGCCGTCTGCAGGGCCATCACCTCGCCGACTGCCCTCTTCCCCGCCGCCCTTGCACTTCAACCCCACCCTCGCCTTTCCCCACGGCCACTCCGCAGCTGGCCGTTCGCTCCTGCCCCCTTCCTCCCCTTATCCCCACTGACTCTGTCGCTTGCGTGCGCCTCCCACGTGTCCACTTCTCTTTCCCGCTGCCCCCGCCTTTGGCTGTAGAGGGCTACGTCCTTAGTAGGGGGGTAATTTCCCCTTCTCCTGCGTCCCCGCCCCTTCTTTCACAGGCACACCTCCACAACGAGGATAAACTAGCAGCAGACCCTTCAACCGGTCATCTCCACAATGAAATTAAACTACCCTCGGCCCTATCGGCACCCTCGGTCCTTCTGGACAAAACCCCTGGACTTCCTCGGCACGAAGAAAAACTGCCATCTTCCCCTCGCGCCACGGACTCTTTTGAGTCATCACATTTGTTATCTCCCTCCGAGTCACTGACGAACCCTAAGAACCTTCGAAAGAAGGCCGCTAAGAAACTCCACAACGCTTCGCGGAGCTCCTTCCTTGACTACTTAAACATGGTCAACCTCGCCTAGGCTTTCTCACGACATCTGGCCCTTCACCTAGCATGTCGTCTTCGTCTTCGTCACCCCTCGACTCTCATCCCTCGACCCCGCCCCCATCCCATCGTCACACCACGCATCTTCGCGACAACCTCCTCTCAGACCAGAGATATCTGGCCCTCTGCCAGATCTTTGCCACCCGAGATCTTGAACTCCCCATCGAGATATACACGTCGCTCGACTCTCCTCTCTCCGCCTTCTTTGACGTCGCCATGGAACTCAACCGAGTCGCCACACTCCTTTCCCTGCGCAACGCCCTTCCCGCGGATTATATCCACCGCGCCGTCCTAGATCGTCTCTACCGCGCCCACCTCCGCCTCTTCCACCTTGGCTTCCAGTCAGGGTACGACACCTTCTTCCTCGATCTAGATGCCTACACCCGCAACCTCCCTTCATTGGACCCCCCGCGCCTTCCCCTGACCACCCCCGCCCCCACCCCTCTCCTCGGGAGCTTCTCCTTTAAAGCTCCATCCCCACCTCCGGACACCTAGCAAGTGTGTCCTCGCTGTAGCTTTGGACGTAGTTGGGAGCTAATGTTACGATTCATCGTGCCGGGCACGTCTTTCCCTTTTCTTTTCTCTTTACTCTTGCGCGTACGCTCATTCTTCTGCTCTTCTCCGGTTGCCTGCACCAACCCTTTGCCCTTGTTCCTCGGCTCTATCTCACACGTACGTTATCATACTTACGTACTCTTGTGCACTTATCTCCCTCGTGTTGCCTTATCACACGCGTGTTTCATCTTCTCTTGCCGCATGCACCGGCACGTTCATGTTTCCTTCTCACGCGTGGTTCTATCACATTCTCTCTTGTTCTTTCACATTCTAACGCCGCTTCCCACGCCAGCCCTTAACCCATACCCTTGACCCCGTGATGTTACAGTCACAAGTCACTCTTCACTATATATACCAGTCGATCTGGCCTATGTAGTTCCCCACGCTTGTCTTCCCTCTTTACCTCGTAAAACCCCCCTGCAATAAGACTTGCGTTCCAAAGACTCTTTGCCTCACAATTCTAGATCGCCTCACCATTGTCACCAACAACGACGATCGACCTTGATCCCGTCGCCACGGGATACCTTATAGAGGGCTACGACTGACCCCACAAGGGCCAGTCGTAACAGAAGCCTTACAAGACGTTCGGTTGCAGCTTATCTGATTAAGCATAACTCCTATCACGGGAATGCCCGCAGATGTTCTTATGACCTACGGCGATCAATGGATACACCACATGACCTTTACGCCCCTTATGCATTTCATCTTATCTTTAATCTCCGTGCAGTGCATGGCTATGCATCTCATGCCCCCCTCATATTATGCTTCTCACAACAGTGGGAATGCTTCTTTAATTACGGACCTTACTATGTTTCAGATACACACGGACTCCTCATGTTCGGCTATGCCATAGCCATGGACTTATTAGATACACACACTAGACATATGGCCTTTCCCCATTTAGACTTAGATCTCTAGATATAGACATAACATGTACAAATAGTAGAAGTAGTATATAAAGGCCAAGGACGACAGGACTGGCTCCCCAGTCTTGTTCTCTTTGAAGATCCCCTCTAATAGTATCTTTGAAGATTCCCTCTAATAGCACCTTTGAAGTTTACTCCTCTCCCTCTGACAGCGCTTGCCTCTCTGCTCGCGGATCCCTATACGTTTGGGTTAGAGTGTTGGGGTTGGAAGTGCATACAACGCCTGTTAGGGTTGTTTCAATGGGTATGTTATGTATCAACAACCTCCATGTAGTTTGATTACTGTTTAGCCAACTGCCTCCATGTAGTCTACACTACGGTTAGTTGTCTTACTCTCATCTCACTACGGTTAGTTGCCTAGTATACTCTCTAGCTTAGTTCTACCTACGGCTTGTCACCTAGTTAGCACTAGCAATTCATCTACCTTTGCTCCTTGAGTCTTCGCTCTACCATTAAGTGAGCGCTTCACTTGATGGCCCACCTGCCTCTATGTGTCTAAATCCTTGACCCTACGACCTGTTAGCCAAGCTAGGCAGCAGTTACCCCTCTGACCCATCAACATCCTTGACAGTACTCTCAACCCAGCATCCCCATGGCTGGTCCTACGTCGTCATATATACGAACAACTGAACCCTTGACCCTACTAGACATTAGTAGGTTTGCCCACGACCTTACCCAAGGCCACATGTAACACATATCTTGTTACAATTTGTTATGATTTGCTTACAGGATGAACACTTTTTCCTTTCTTTCTCTTTCGGACTAATCATTTACTTTCTCATGCTTAACTCGCATCCTTCCATATCATTCTATGACATTCCATATATCTTGTAAGCATGTTTATCCTTTACTGTGCAGATACTCTTTTTCTTCTGCTCTTCTCATGCCATATGCACCAGCCCTTAATGTCTTCTTCTCATTGGTGGATTCTCTATTGTTCTCTTCACCGCTTTCCATGCCAGCCCTTAACCATTGTGACATGTAACTGTCACATTCTTACTTCACTATATAAACCCTTCAACAGAGCTCTTCGTCTTTCTTCCTTAGCTTAGTTCTACCTATAGCTTCCCACCTAGTTACTCTAAGCAATCTACCCTTGTTCCTCATGTCTTCGCTCTACCATTAAGTGAGCACTTCACTCAACAGCTACCAGCCTTCATGTGTCTAAGAATCCTTGACCCCATGACCCACTAATCAAGCTAGACAGTGGTATCCTTTGACATGTCAACACCCTTGATGGTACCCTTGACCCAGCACCCCTATGGCTGGCTCTACATTGTTGTATACATGAACGACCGATCCCCCTTGACCCTGCTAGGTGATACTAGGTCTACACACAACCTTACCCAAGGTCATGCATAACACAATTTACTTGCAGGATGAACACTTTTTCTTTTCTTTCTCTTTCGAACTAATAGTTTATCTTCTCACACTTAACTCACAATCTTCCATGTCATTCTACAACATTCCATATATCTCGTAAGCATGCTTATTCTTCATCATGCAGGTACTCTTTTTCTTCCACTCTTCTCATGCCATCTGCGCCGGTCCTTAATGTCTCCCTCTCATGCATGGATTCTTTATTGTTCTCTCCATTTCTAATGCTGCTTTCCATGCCGGTCCTTAATCATTGTGACACATAACTGTCATACTTTGACTTTACTATATAAACCCTTCAACAGTGCTCTTCGCCTCTCTTCCTTAGCTTAGTTTTACCTATGGCTTGTCGCCTAGTTAGTACTAGCAATCCATTTGTATTTTCCTCCTAAGTCTTCGTTCTACTATTAAGTGAATGCTTCATGCTTGGCTCCTTGCCTTTGCGTGTCTTTGAAACTCCTTGAACCCTTGATCTGCTTGTCAAGCTAGACAGCAGTTACCTTCAATCCATCAAACTACCTTGATGGCACCATTGACCTAGCATCCCCATGGCTAGTCTATGTTGTTGTATACATGAATGACTGAACCCTTGACCCTACTAGGTGTTAGTAGGTCTATGCATGACTTCACTCAAGCCACACGTAACATATCTTATGTCCTCCATTGTTCAAGCCTTAGTAAACTTCAAGTCCCTTCATCCCCAGCCCTAGTTGATGAGCCTCTGAGTGAGAGCCTCCTAGGAAAACCACAAAACACCACAAGTGTGTGTCTAGTGTAACACAGACCAGTGTTTCTAAGGTAAAGGAGAGGATAGGAAGAGGAAGTTTAGAAGGCAGGACTTATTTAATATTTATACTGAAGTGCTATGAAGTATATGTGTAGATTTATATACTAATGAAGCACTACCATAAACATAGTAAGGAGATAATGAGGTAGAATAGAGAGTTTACTAAGGAATAAGTAAGACAGAGTGAAAGAGTGACCAGAGACTAGGTTGTGTCTGGTCATAGTAGAAGTCAAAGCTCTGCACTGTTACAGCTGTATATTTTTCATCTTTTACTCTGTGAATATGGACACTTTCCTACTATCTTATCAAGGAAAAACCCAACATAGACACTATGTTAGACATAGGAAATCTATAGGCCCTTCTAGATCTGTGGGCATTCACTTTCTGTTCTTCACTTTTACCCCACAGATCACAGCACATATTTAATACTTTGTGATCATCACAGACCTCACATTAGTTATCTCCATCACTGTGATGTGATCTCTTATCTTTAATCACTGTTGACACCTTCCATTCCATCCATCTAAAGCAGATCAATGGCTGGTAAACACATGTGCTTATTAATCTCTATTACAGGCTGACTCCTCATGTCAATTGTTATGATTCACTCGCAGGACGAACACTTTTTTCTTTTTGTCAATATCGAACTAATACTCTTCATTTCTCACGCTTTACCTTGTTCCTTCCATGTTGTTCCACAACATTCCATACACCTCGTAAGCGTGCTTACTCCTCCACCGCGCAGGTACTCTTCATCTTCTGCTCTTCTCACACCATATGCGCCGGCCCTTAACGTCTCTTTCTCATGCATGGTTTTGCCATTGGCCTTCTATTTCTAACGCCGCTTCCCATGCCGGCCCTTAACCACTGTGACACATAACTGTCACGCTTTTACTTTACTATATAGACCCTTCAATGGGGTTGTTCCCTTTTCTCCTTAGCTTAGTTCTACCTACGGCTTGTCGCCTAGTTAGCACTAGCAATCCACTTGCCTTTACTCCACAGTCTTCATTCTACTATTAAGTGAACGCTTCATGTTACGGCTCGCCCGCCTTCGCGTGTCTTACCCTCGAACCTTTGACCCGCTAGTCAAGCTAGACAGCGGTTTACCCTTAGACCTGTCAATACCCTTGACGGTACTATCGACCCAGCAACCCCATGGCTGGTACTACGTCGTCATCGACACGAACGACCGGATCCCTCGACCCTGCTAGGCATTAGTAGGTCTATGCGCGACCATACCCATGGCCACGCGTAACAAAAGAACTAAGCTACCTCCTCGTTCGGGTACTATCACATACGCCGCCCACCATAGCTTCTCATCGAAACACTCGAACCACTGATCCACATTGGAACCCTCGAGAACCTCCGCGTACCTCGCACTCCGACTCCTCTGACACCCCAGACGATCCCAACCAAGCATATTGGGACGAAGACCCTGATGAGCCTTTACTAGACTCAGACGAAGAACTCACCACTCATGATCTTTCCCACAGTTTTTCTGCTTCTGTGCAGATACCTCGCCCACAGACTCCACCTTCGCCAACACCCAGACACCAAACCGGCCACATCTTTCCTCCAATCCCTCATCCACCGTCACCTGTTATGACTACCAAACCCCTGGAACTTCGCATCGGCACCCCAGACAAGTACGATGGCGACTATCGGACAGCCAAACAATGGTTTGACTCTGTCGCCTTCTACCTCAACGTTAACACCGAGGTTTACAACTCCAACCTGAAGCGCATCGCCTTTGCACTTTCATATATGACTCACGGTCCCACGCTCACGTGGGCAAACACCTTCAGATCTTCAAAGATCGCAGCCGATGGCTCGATTAACATGGGATCATGGTCCGACTTCCATGATGCCTTCATCTTGGCGTTCAAACACTATGACACCACCGGCAACGCGATTGCCTGGCTTACCACCATCCGCATGACCGCCACTAAGAACGGCGGATACTCTCCCTCGCTTACTGAGTACAATGCTCAGTTTCAAAACCACTACGCCATTGCTGGCATCACTGACAACAACGTCCTTATCGGCTATTACTCTGCCGCCATTCCCGACGCCCTCATGTGCCATATCCTAGCCATGGAAACGGTCCCCACCACTATAGACGCCTGGTTGAAGAAGGCCGTCACCTTCCAGACCCACATGGAGCGAGCTCGCGAAATTGCCGCTCGCCACAAGACCCCCACTCATCACACATACCACCAGTACTCCACTCCTACCCCCGCCAAGGACCCAAACGCCATGGACGTTGATGCCGTCCGCCTCCCATGCCTTACCCCTGCTGAACGCAAACAATGTCACAAGGAAGGCAGGTGTTTCCGCTGCAGACAGAAGGGACATCGGGCTACCAACTGCCCCACTTTTACTTCAAACACCCTGAGGCTGAAGAAGACCGTTCGAAAGGTCATAGAAGTAGAAGCTGAGGACGAAGAAGAAGTTCCCTGGTTACAAGAGATAGACGATGAAGATGACGATGAAGAAACCAAGGTGTCTCGCGTCGCTACTACCTCTCTGGATTTTTAAAACGGAACGCTGCCTCGACGTCAGTAGTTCCTTTTAAGTGTGCACCTGTACTTGTATCTACATCCAAGAAATCAATGCGCATTCCTCTTCAACTCATTGATCCCTCGCACACCATGAAAACCGTCGACACTCGTGCCCTCATTGATAGCGGAGCAGACATCAACTGCCTCGACTGGGACTTCGCTAAAAAACACCAACTCCCCCTTGACAAACTTCCAACGCCCATCCCGGTCAATAACATTGACCAAACCCCCAACGCTAAAGGGGCCATCCGATATACTGCCTCCCTCTTCACAAACATCGGCGGGATCACTCAGCATGTACGCTTCCACGTCATGCACTGCGGGTCCGAGAACGTGATTCTCGGAATGCCTTGGTTAAAAACTATGAATCCCTCCATCGACTGGTCATCTCAAACGATCAACATCCCTGAGACGGCAGACGAGTCAGCCTCTCTCTACCACATTCACGTCGCTGATCTCAAACGACACGACAACGCCCAACCTCGTGCACCCTCTGCAAAACCACCTCGCCATGTCATGGTCGAAACCGTTCCCAACCATACTCTCTCCACGTTCCTCGACTTGCCGGATGGAAATCTCTATGTTCGACATGCACTTTACGTCAACTCTTGCCAACGGGTCCTTAAAGCAGGGTCCCAATATCACCAGACACATCCAAAGCTTGTCGCCAAGCTTACCACCGCCACGGAACTTGCAGCTGCCGCCGAGAAAGCCAAGCCAAAAGTCACACTCCCCGACGCCTATAAAGATTTTGCCCCCGTCTTTGCCAAAGAATCTGCCGACTCCCTTCCTCCCTCTAGACTCTATGATCATGAAATCAACGTCAAAGACTCATTTGCCCTGAAGATCGGCAAGCTCTACCCGCTCACCCCTGATGAAAAGAAAGCTACTGAAGATTTCCTTGACGAAAACCTTGCCGCTGGCAAGATTCACCCTTCGAATTCCCCCCAAGTGTCACCCTTCTTCTTTGTTAAGAAAAAGGACGGTAAACTCCACCCCTGCCAAGACTATCGATATCTCAACGAACACACCATTCATGATGCCTACCCACTACCCCTGATCTCTAACCTCCTCGACAAACTCAAAGGCACCTGTGTATTCACCAAGTTCGACGTACGATGGGGATATAACAATATACATATCAAGGACGGCCACCAATGGAAAGGTGCTTTCCTCACTCATAAAGGGCTTTTCGAACCCATGGTAATGTTCTTCGGCATGACTAACTCACCAGCAACTTTCCAATGTTTCATGAATGATTCCTTCCGCGACATGATAGCCGAAGGGTGGTTGGTGATCTACATGGACGATTTACTTATCTTCTCCCCAGATGACGCCACCCACACCGAACGAACCCACCGTGTCCTTCAACGGATGACGGAACTCGACCTCCATCTCAAATTGGAGAAATGCCAATTCGCTGTCCCTGAAGTGGAATACCTCGGGATGATTGTCAAGGAAGGACAACTCGCCATGGACCCTATCAAGCTTGACGGAATCACTAAATGGCCTACGCCACAAAAAGTCAAAGACGTCCATTCCTTCCTAGGTTTCGCTAATTTCTACAGACGTTTCATTCCCGGTTACTCAAACATCGCCCGACCCCTGATCGATCTCGCTAAAAAGACTATGCCCTGGACTTGGCGTCTGGCTCAACAGACCACCTTCGAGCAGCTCAAAGAGTTGTTCCTCCGTAAGCCTGTTCTCTTCATGCCTGATATCTCTCGACCCTTTGCCATGGCCACTGACGCTTCTAAATACGCATCGGGTGGTATTTTGCTCCAAACTGATGCAAACGGGGATTGGCACCCCTGTTCCTACTTATCTCAATCCTTCTCCTCCTCAGAACACAACTACGATATCCATGACCGGGAGCTCTTGGCCGTTATCCGCGGTTTCAAAGCCTGGAGGCAGTACCTCCATGGCTCTCCCTTTCCCATCAAGGTCTTCTCCGATCACAAGAATCTCACATATTTCCGTCACCCCCAAGACCTCAACCGTCGCCAAGCCTGATGGCTTCTCGACCTCGCCGACTATGACTATTCTATCACCCATGTCCCCGGCACTCAGCTCGCCAGCCCTGACGCCCTCTCTCATTGCCCAGATCTCCTCCCTCGCGCCGACTCCGACAACATTGGAGTTACCCTTCTCCCCGACGCCCTCTTTGTTCGCCTCGTCGACTCTGCCCTCTCAAACCACATCGCCTCCGCTTCTGCCTCCGATGATCTCGTCCTCCACAAGTTACAGGAACTTGACAGATCTCTCCCTCCTGCTCTCCATTCGCGTCTCGCAGATTGGCAATACTCCGATGGAGTCCTTCAGTATCAAGGATGCGTCTACGTCCCTCCCGACCATGACCTTCGTTGCGCTGTCGTCCAGCGCTCTCATGACCATGACTCCGCCGGTCACCCCGGCTACCTTAAAACCCGCCAGCTCGTCGCTTCTGAATTCTGGTGGCCCGGTCTTGCCTCTTTCATTCGCTCTTACGTTGAAGGTTGCACCGTGTGCCAGTGCAACAAAGCAAATACTCACCCTTCGTCTCCTCCCCTTGTTCCCATCCCGTCCTCGTGCTCTCGCCCTTTTCAACAGATCTCCTGCGATCTCATCACCGACCTCCCGCTGTCCGGGGGGTTTGACTCGTTGTTGGTCGTGGTGGACCACAGCCTTACTAAGGGGGTAATTCTTTGCCCTACGAAGAAATCCATCACCGCTGAGGGCGTAGCAGCGCTCTTTTTCCATAAAGTTTATCTCCACTTTGGCCTTTACGAGAAAGTCATCTCTGATCGGGGACCACAGTTCGCTTCTGCCTTTGCCAAAGAGCTTGGCCGTCTTCTCAACTATGATCTGTCCCTCTCCACAGCGTACCACCCTCAAACCGACGGAGAAACCGAACGCATCAACCAAGAGGTCAAAATCTACCTTCGTATCTATTGCGGAAACCACCCCTCTACTTGGTCCGAACATATTTCCCACGCTGAATTCACCCACAATCACTGTCCTCACTCCGTCACTGGCAAGTCCCCGTTTTACCTCATGATGGGATATGAACCCCGCGCCCTTCCCTCGGTGATTGCCGAAACCAACGTCTCTGCCGTGGAATCCCATCTTAAAGAACTTACCGCCCTTCGAGATGAAGCCCTCGCATCCCATGAACTTGCGCGACAAGTCATGGCATCCAGACCTACGTCTAAATTCATGCCTTTTGAGAAAGGGCAGCGAGTTTGGCTGGAGGCCAGGAACCTTAAAAGGTCCGTCCAAGATCTGAAGTTCACCGCAAAACGTGAAGGCCCCTTCGTTATCTCTGACATCATCTCCCCTGTTTCCTATCGCCTCCAACTCCCACGAACGTGGAAAATCCACAACACATTCCACGCTTCTCTGTTATCGCCCTATTGCGAAAACGACGTACACGGCCCGAACTTCCCTACACCGCCTCTGGATCTTGTTGAAGAACAAGAGGAATATGAAATAGAACAGATCGTACGACATCGAGGTATGCCGTCGGCCTGTCAATACCTGATCCGATGGAAAGGGTACTCCGCTGAAGAAGATTCCTGGGAACCCGAGCGGAACTTGAAACACTCGTCGGAGTTATTGGAGGATTATAAAAGACGACACCCCCACGCCTTCTCTCTCTCACCCGCTCGCCCACCACACCACAAATAAACCCTCTCCATCTCTTACTAATGGCAATCGAATTCACCAATGTCGACACCCCTGCTGCCGCACCATCCACCAACCCCAACACCATCCATCTTCCCTCTACCGACCCCAAGAGGGTCTCTCCTACTCGCCCCGCTGCCCCACGACCTGTCAACTTCACCACTCTGGTTGACGATGTTCCCCAATCCCACATCTCCCCCGTCTCTGGCAGGATCCAATCCTCGCCATCGTTTACACCTCTGCCCCATCAGGAACCTTCTCCCAGGCCATCCTCATTCCTAGGCATGCACCGCCCCCAGCTTGTCCGCGCACCTAGCTCGGACTCCCTTGTTGCCCATTCGGGATGGGACTCCCAGGTCCCACTAGATGTCTCAAGTCACTGCCACACTGGCAGGATCCGAGAGGAATGGTTTACCGATGAGCATTACGTTCGATTTCATTCTCTCATGTCTGATGACCGCCTTCGGGTCCCCATTAGTGTTTACTCTTCTGATGGTTCGCCCATCTTTACCTGGTTCAAATCCGCGATGCAGTTGAACCATATCGCTGCCTTTGTCTCTGGCTCAGGCCCGGTTTTTCCTCACACCACACTTGGCAGGACCATGCAGGATTTTATCTATCACACGCACTACCAGTCATACTCACACGCCTTCCAAATGGGCTATGACTCTTTCCTCCTCGACGTCGATAACCACTTCCGAGACCTTGCTGCCGCTGGTCGAGGACTTGACAACGAAGTCTTACGGGATGGATCACCCATCCATCGGCAAACACTCAATGACTGGTGGACAGGTCGAAATGGCAGAGACCGCGTATATCCTGGACACCCCCATTTCAATCAGCAGTGCTTTCAATGTCACTGTCTAGGGCACACTCAGTTATCTTGCCAACAATACATCTGTACTGGCTGTCGCCGCCGTGCCCCCGGACACTCCCTTGCCCACTGCCCAGGAGCGTCTCGCCCCCTTGCCTCTAGACTCACCTCTCCCCATGCCCAATCCTCCTCCGCGTCCACGTCTACGCCTCGCCGCCCCCAAGCCGCGTTCCGCAATGGACAAATTGTCCGTCGAGCCACTCCTCGCCGTACCTCTCGTCAGTCCTCCTCCTCCTCCCAACAGTCTTACCACCCTATGCCTTCCTCTCCTCGCGCCCCTTCCCCTTATGAGGATGGAGACGAACTAGACAATGTCGGCTATGCCAACATCACCGGCTCCCCGGGACCCGCTTTTAGGGACTTGTAAGGAATCCTCGCTGTAGCTTCGGGTTACTAAGGGGGTAATGTTACGATTCACTCGCAGGACGAACGCTTTTTCCTTTTTGTCAATATCGAACTAATACTCTTCGTTTCTCACGCTTTACCTTGTTCCTTCCATGTCGTTCCACGACATTCCATACACCTCGTAAGCGTGCTTATTCCTCCACCGCGCAGGTACTCTTCATCTTCTGCTCTTCTCATGCCATATGCGCCAGCCCTTAACGTCTCTTTCTCATGCATGGTTTTGCCATTGGCCTTCTATTTCTAACGCCGCTTCCCACGCCGGCCCTTAACCACTGTGACACATAACTGTCACGCTTTTACTTTACTATATAGACTCTTCAACAGGGTTGTTCCCTTTTCTCCTTAGCTTAGTTCTACCTATGGCTTGTCGCCTAGTTAGCACTAGCAATCCACTTGCCTTTACTCCACAGTCTTCATTCTACTATTAAGTGAACGCTTCACGTTACGGCTCGCCCGCCTTCGCGTGTCTTACCCTCGAACCTTTGACCCGCTAGTCAAGCTAGACAGCGGTTTACCCTTAGACCTGTCAATACCCTTGACGGTACTATCGACCCAGCAACCCCACGGCTGGTACTACGTCGTCATCAACATGAACGACCGGATCCCTCGACCCTGCTAGGCATTAGTAGGTCTACGCACGACCATATCCACGGCCACGCGTAACATCAATCATGTTGGGCCTAGGGAATGGACATATGTAAATATATATCAAGATTGATACATAACATGTAACTACACATAGAATAGTATATAAAGCAAGACTAGACAGAGCACAACCTCCAGTCTAGTTCTCTTGTTCCCCTCCTACAAGTTTATCCATAGGATAGTTTCCCCTGCTCAACATTTAAGTGATAGTGATTGCTTGCAAAGATTGTAGTTGCAACATGCACAAGACATAAGGAGTGTAAGTAAAACAAGATAACAAAGGTGAAATGGAAGTGAGTGTAAGTGGGATGTAGTTATGGAATATACTAGAAATATTGCATGAGAGTCCAAGGAGGTAAGATGCCCTAATAAAGGAAATAGTGACAGAGTTTGTGTCTGCAAAATTCAGAGGTATATGAAGAGGATCAAAGTTGGACTTGGTGAAAATCTTGATCATAACATATTGGAGCTATAGTAAAACACTCTTTTAATTTATCAAAAGTATTTTGCTGAGATTGTTCCCATATTTAAGAGATATCTTTCTTTAGAAGGTTATTCAGAGGTCTTAAAACTTATACATATCCTTTAATGAAATTATGATAGTAGTTGACAAGATCAAGAAAACTTCACACTCCTTTCACATTAAAAAGTGCCAGCCAATCTAAGACACCATTGACTTTCTTGTGATCCATTTTAATCTCATCTATCCTACAATCATCTCTAAATAGTCAACTTCCTTTTGGAAGAAATGACACTTTTCTGACTTTATGAAGAGATTGTTTTCTTCTAGATGCTTTAATACTTTCTGAACGATTTAGGCATGCTTTTCTTCCTAATTTGTTTTGTAAAGATCATGACATCATTGATACATATATATCACTAATATGTCCTCCATGTCTGCAAATAGTTCATTCATCATGGTTTGGAATGTGGCTAGTGAATTGCATAATCCAAAGAACATGGCTTGAGGTTCAAAGAATTCTTTATGCATGATAAAAGCTGCTTTCCATTCATCACCTTCTTTGATGCATATATTGTTGTATCTCCATCTGAGATCCAATATGGTATATAGATTTGCTCCTTTTAGTCAATTCATAAGTTGTGATATGAGAGGGAGGGGGTAATTATTTCATATTGTTTGGGAATTTAGATAGCAGTAATCTTATACCATGCACTTTCAGCCATCTTTTTTTAGCACAAAAAAAACTGGTGAAGTCTGAGGTGATTTGAAAGGTCTGATGTATCCTTTGGATCATTGATTATCTAGCCAATCTGATACTTTCTTCTGTTTGTCTGCATTCAGAGGTACAAGCCTTTTTTTCTTTGACACTGTTTGGCCATCTTGTAGTTGCCATCATACTGTTTAGGGGCGCTGATGTGGAGTTCAAGGGGTTTCATGGTCATGGTGGGTGATGGGGGATGAGGGATTGGAGGGAAGATGTGGCCGGTTTGGCGTCTGGATGTTGGAGATGGGGGAGTCTGAGGGCGAGGTATCTGCACAGAAGCAGAAAAACTGTGGGCTAAGTCACGAGTAGCGAGTTCTTCGTCAGAGTCTAATAAAGGCTCGTTGGGGTCTTCATCCTAATATGCTGTGTTGGGATCATTGGGGTGTCAGAGGAGTCTA
Source organism: Pulveroboletus aff. annulatus (assembly GCA_038094595.1). Taxonomy (NCBI): domain Eukaryota; kingdom Fungi; phylum Basidiomycota; class Agaricomycetes; order Boletales; family Boletaceae; genus Pulveroboletus; species Pulveroboletus aff. annulatus. The sequence continues at coordinate 473 of JBBPTX010000891.1, read as the reverse complement.
AGTGTGAAGTATGTGGAGGTTCTCAGGGATTCCAATGCGGGTCAGTGGTTCAAGTGTTTCAGTGGGAAGCTATGGTGGGTGGCATACATGATAGTACCTGGATAAGAAGCTAGCTTAGTTCTTTTGTTATGCGTGGCCTTGGGTAAGGTCACACACAAACCTACTAATGCCTAGTAGGGTCAAGGGTTCAGTCGTTCATATATACAATGACGTAAGACCAGCCATGGAGATGCTGGGTCGAGGGTACTGTCTGTTACGCGTGGCCAAGGGGGTGGTCGCGTGTAGACCTACTAACGCCTAGTAGGGCCAAGGGTTCAGTCATTCGTATCGATGACGACGTAGGACCAGCCATGGGGATACTGGGTTGGAAGTACCGTCAAGGATACTTGACGGGTCGAAAGGTAGCCGCTGTCTAGCTTGACTAGCGGGTCAAAGGTTCGGGGTGAAGATACACGAAGGCGGGCGAGCCGTAG
>JBBPTX010000890.1:0-14804 GCA_038094595.1 Pulveroboletus aff. annulatus | reverse complement strand
CTCTAGGGGATTTGACTCGTTATTGGTCGTGGTTGACCACGGCCTTACTAAGGGGGTAATTCTTTGCCCCACGAAGAAGTCTATCACCGCAGAGGGTGTAGCAGCGCTCTTCTTCCACAAAGTATACCTCCGCTTTGGACTCTACAAGAAAGTCATCTCTAATTGCGGCCCACAATTTGCCTCCACCTTCGTCAAGGAACTCGGCTGACTCCTCAACTACGATCTCTCCCTCTCCACAGCATATCACCCCCAAACTGACGGAGAAACTGAACGCGTCAACCAGGAAGTCAAGACTTATCTCCGCATCTACTGTGGAGACCACCCTTCTACTTGGTCCGATCACATCTCCCATGCCGAATTTACCCACAATCACTGCCCGCACTCTGTCACCGGCAAGTCCCCGTTTTACCTCATGATGGGATACGAACCCCGTGCCCTTCCTTCGATGATCACCAAAACCAATGTCCCTGCTGTAGAAATCCACCTCAAGGAGCTGACTGACCTTCAAGACGAGGCCCTCGCATCCCATGAACTTGCGCAACAAGTCATGGCATCCAGGTCTAAGTCGAAATTCGTACCTTTTAAGAAAAAACAACGAGTTTGGCTGGAGGCTAGAAACCTTAAAAGGTCCGTCCAAGATCCGAAGTTCGCCGCCAAATGCAAAGGCCCCTTCGTTATCTCTGATGTCATCTCCCCTGTCTCCTATCACCTCCGACTCCCACAAATGTGGAAAATTCACAACACGTTCCACGCTTCTCTGTTATCACCCTATCGCAAAAACGATATGCACAGCCCAAACTTCCCCACACCGCCTCCGGATCTTGTCGAAGGACAAGAAGAATATGAAATAGAACGAATCATATGGCATCGAGGTATGCCGTCAGCCTGTCAGTACCTGATCCAATGGAAAGGGTACTTGGCCGAAGAAGAATCCTGGGAACCTGAGCGGAATTTGAAACACGCGTCAGAGTTACTGGAGGACTATAAAAAACGACACCCCCATGCTTTCTCTCTTGCATTCGCTCGCCCACCATGCCACAAATAAACCCTCTCCTTCTTCTCCTCATGGCTATCGAATTCACCAATGTCGACACCCCTGCCGCTACACCATGCACCAACCCCAGCACAGTCCGTCTTCCCTCTACCGACCCCAAGAGGGTCTCTCCTACTCACCCCGCCATCCCTCAGCCTGTCAACTTCGCCACTCTTGTTGGCAATGTTCCCCAGTCCCACGTCTCTCCCGTCTCTGGCAGGATCCAATCCTCGCCGTCGTTTACACCTCCGCCCCATCGGGAACCATCTCCCGGACCACCCTCATTCTTAGGAGTACACTGTCCCCAGCTCGTCCATGCACCAAGCTTGGACTCTCTTATCGCCCACTCTGATTGAGACTCTCAGGTCCCCTTAGATGTCTCAGCTCATCGCCACACCAACCGACTCCAGGAAGAGCAGTTCATCGATGAGGATTATGTTCGTTTTCACTCACTTATGTCTGACGATTGTCTTCATGTCCCTATTAGTGTTTATTCTATCGATGGCTCGCCCATCTTTACCTGGTTCGAATCTGCGATGCAGATCAATCATGTTGCTGCCTTCGTCTCCGGCTCTGGCCTGGTATTCCCTCATACAACTCTCGGCCGGACCATGCAGGACTTTATCTATCACGCACGGTACCAGTTGTACTCTCATGCCTTTCAAATGGGCTATGATACTTTCCTTCTCAACGTCGATAACCACTTCCGAGACCTAGCCACCATTGGTCGAGGACTTGGAAACGAAGTCCTGAGGGATGGGTCACCCATCCATCAGCAGACTTTAAACGACTGGTGGACTGGTCGGAATGGCAGAGATCGCGTTTATCCGGAACATCCTCGCTTCAACCAACGGTGCTTCCAGTGCCACTGTCTTGGGCATACTCAGTTATCCTGTCGACAATACGTTTGTATGGGATGTCATCGACAAGCGCCTGGCCACTCCCTCACCTGTTGCCCGGGATCCCCTTGTCCCCTCGCCGCTTGCCTCACTTCCCCTCGTGCTCAGTCCTCATCCTCGTCCACTCCTCGCCGCCCCCAAGCCACGTTCCACAACAGACAAATCGTCCATCAAGTCACCCCTCGCCGTACCTCTCGCCATTCTTCCTCCTCCTCACAACAATCTTATCACCCAGCACCATCCTCCCCTCGTGCCCCCTCTTTTTATGAGGATGGAGACAAATTAAATGATGTTGGCTATGCCAACATCACTGGCTCCCCGGGATCCGCCTTCAGGGACTTGTAAGGAATCCTCACTGTAGCTTTGGGTTACTAAGGGGGTAATGTTACAATTTGCTCGCAGGACGAACACCTTTTCTCTTTTATCAATATCGGACTAATACTTTCCACTTCTCATGCTTAAACTCATTCCTTCCATGTCGTTCTACAACGTTCCATACATCTCATAAGCGTGCTTATTTCTTCACCACGCAGGTACTCTTTATCTTCTGATCTTCTCACGCCGCATGCGCCGGCTCTTAACGTTTCCTTCTCATGCATGATTTTGCCATTGGGTTTCTATTTCTAACGCCGCTTCCCACGCCGACCCTTAACTACCGTGACACGTAACTGTCACGCCTCTACTTCACTATATAAACCCTTCAACAGGGTCGTCTCCGTTCCCTCAGCTTAGTTCTACCTACGGCTTGTCATCTAGTTAGCACTAGCAATCTATTACCTTTGCTCCTCACGTCTTCACTCTATCATTAAGTGAGCGCTTCACACTACGGCTCACCCACCTTCGTGTGTCTCAACCTCAAATCTTTGACCCGCTTGTCAAGCTAGGCAGCGGTTACCCACTCGACCTGTCAACACCCTAGACGGTACTCTCAATCCAGCATCCCCACGGCTGGCCTTAGTGTCGTTGTATATACGAATGACTGACTCCCTTGACCCTACTAGGTGTTAGTAGGTCTACGCGTGACCATACCCACGGCCACGCGTAACACAATGCAGGGCATATGATAGTGGTGCCAACAGGCCCAGACAAGATACCAACGACGTTTGCTTTTCACTTGTTGCCGAGCGGTACGTCGTGGACAGAATATAATGAAAGTCACTGATGCAGATGTATCTAGGCATCGTCAATCCAGGATGTATCGGACTCATTGGGAATGGTGTCATAATTCATCTTCCCTCTTTTTTTTTGACAAGATTGATGTGTTGGGGAAACAGGGTGAGGGGGTGGTGCATGTCGGCGTGATGTTATCCGATCACATCTAGGTCTTCGATGCTCTGGTCAGATATTTGTTTCTGATCACGCACATTTGGTGTTTGATTTTCTCCCTACAAATTCTTTCATACAACACTTAGGCGTGGTAAGACTCATTTGACTTCATTTCTGATAGGCCACACTCAAACCGCATGTCAAAGTCTGACTTGTTCGACGCAGTGCAAGCCTTTGTCAAACACCTTTTTGATTCAACATTCCATACCTCAGCGGCACCTCATACAGTGAGATGCATTATCCATAATAGATTCTCAGAGTTGTTCAATGTTGTTTAGTACTCAGATGATCCTTCACTCTCTCCTTAACCCTTGGGATATCCACATATCAAGATGTATCATTATGCATGTGTTTTGCCCTCTCCAGCTTCCAGGCAGAGATGATCAAATTTTCTACAATGATCATGCTCTGTCTAAAGCGATTGCCACCACTGCACGTCTCCACTCTAATTACGTTGACCAATCCAATATCTCTCAGTGGCATAACATTTTACACGTGTTGTACAATTTACAAGGGATGTGCAGGTCGGATAGTCTGCATGAGTTCCAAACTATATGCCAGTTTAGCAGTATGAGTGTAGGAGGTAAGTCTTCAAGCTTTCACAGTATCCCAGAAACTCATGTTTTGAAGATGTTCTCACGTTACATATCCACACCCAAAATGTCCAGAAAGCAAAATGATGTCACCATTTTCGAGTCGTTCGAATTATCCCCGATAGCTCAAGATGTGATGACCACTGAGGGAAAACTCGTCTGCTCATATCCTGGATCAGCCATCGAGATCCCCAATCACGTGTTCAAAACAAGGACTTTCTCTCCGAACTTGTGAATTTCCTCACTCACATGCACTGTGATGTCCTTGAAGTTACTCCGCAGCCATCCACTCTCAAAGATACTATTCACCTGCGATATATCACAGTATTGCTTACTAGCATCCTCAGAAGCGTTGGACGCCTGGCAGACATCACTCATATCAGTAAATGGGTCGGGGACCAGGTCGTGTGGAACGACGATTCGCAGTTGCCATGGCAGCGCTCAGCGCTCTGGCTTCTCATCAAGGTCACTCTTCAGACGACTCTCAGTCATGGTGCCTATAAAGCATTCATACTGTTCTTCATATGCTGCCTTGCAGAAGGCAAGTTTTCTGTGAACCTACCTAGTGATAATATCCACTTCATGTCAGCCAAAATCAGCAGACGGCTATAGAAGCTTGGTGCCTCTGCACCAGGCTGGCTCTCATCCACCGGGTTGCAGACTTGCATGTCCCTCCGATCTGTCATTGAAAAGCAGTGGGGCAGGTACAAGCTACTCAGTGTCAATCCCCGCCATGGATGCCCTCTCAGCTCAATCTTTTCAGAGACATTCGGCTCTCGCTCTTGGGTTGTGGAGATGATCTTCCTAAACCTATCTTTCTGCAAAAGGTTGATCCTCCTGACATCTCGTTCAGCCCTCAACACCCACACCAAGGTTCTCTCAATGGCTTCCTTTCTTCTGATGGCTGTATTGGTCTGCAATCATCAGATGAGATTACTATCGGAGGTTTAAGCCTTGAATGGGAATTTAGACGGTATTCCTAGGTGTACTTTTCTCTCGGAACCAATGGGTCAACTCTTGTCATTCAAGCAAAATGGAAAGATAATTCAGAAATTATCGAGCTCATCCCGCATGAGAGACTAGAGGGCAACTTGCCAGCCGTGTTGATCTACGGATATGCTCACTGGCTGAACCGTTCTACATCTGTCTTGAAGATTCGTCCTCTCCATAGCCTTTGGGAGACCTCATCAGACAATTGGAAGGCAGAATAGAGTGGTGATCACTATTACATGTGGAAGGGCAATGGGTACCTTGTAGACGTTCAGAGCCCATCCTGGAACATGGTATCACATCCTTTACGGCCACTCAGTCCCCCGCAGGATCTCATCATCAGTGTGTCTCTGGTCAGCCCCAGCCACTTTATGCTTGATTCCCCACTACAACTCTTTGTTGTCTTTCCATGGTATGGCCTATCCTTCTACGTTGATGAGGACAGAAATCACCAATCCCACGACTTTCGGGACATGATCTATGACGAGGATCAATCTATTGGCATGCTTTTTGGGCTGGTCAATCGGCTCGTCCTTCGGTTGAAGAACAAGGAGTCCCCTCTTGAACTCGCCCCCCGATGTGTTCTCGTTCCGGACGGTTCTGTCTCATTTCGGATGGATGGACATCACGTTCATGTTGAAACCACCACTGACCCTTCCGTCCTACAGCAGGTTACGTACCAGACTTACAGGGTCAATGCCAACCTGGGTTGCTTGACAGGGAACAATGGCTTGACGAGCAAGTTGTATTGCGCTTATCTCCACGCCCTAACTAGTGGAATTTTCCTTGATCCACTTACTGGGAGGATTGGTGTTGAAGAAGCATTGTCTATACTGTGGTCAGCTGGCTGCATGTCGAGCACGAGGTGTCACTCTTGTAACGCAGACCTCCTTGGCTCGATCACATCCATGTACCGCTTGCAAGTGTGGTACTCCAGATGACCCATACAGAATATCAAGTGGCAAACTCAGGAGCTGTACATCACTTCCAAGGCGATCAAGGAGCACTACAAAAGAGTGGAGCTCTTCCATGAGAGCCCATCGATCTCTCTGTTCGAAGGATTTCCCTCACGAGATGACGGTCTCTTAAGGCGTAGTGTGCGACATGCTGCACATATATTTCCACCTGACTTTTCTGGCCAGCCCTCTGAGGACACATCCGGCGTTAATGTCTGGTACCGTGCAAGAGATTTGGTGACAGCTGCCCCAGGAGAGCATCTTGCTTATGCCACGGCGACTTGCGTTTATTGCCAGATGGTGATGAGAACTGTGGCAATATGGGAGCTTGTGAGCTCATGGCGGAACATGTCTAGGATATCTTGGGATACTGCATTGTCCCTCCAGTATGATAAGTCATGGTTAGCGCCCAATCTCCCATCAATTTGACTCAAGACATACAATCTCCTCCGACAAAGTAATGAAAGAAAGTGGTTTTAGATGCTGTTCTCATTGCCTGCCATGGCATATGGTTCATCGAACTTTGGTGATCTTGTTCCCATGTTTGTGGCATTTGCCTCGAACCAGCAGCTCCATTTGGAGGACCCACCCCACTATGATTCCTATCCCATCGTGAATGGGTGCGGTCCCTCTTTGGACACGTTGCGCAAATTCGTCGTCGATTGTGCTTATCTCTTCGAATGCAACCCCGAACGCACAGCAAGATATGGCATACTCAGTCTGGAATTGCATCAATTTCAAAAGTACAGATACAGACGAAACTCTGATGCTGAGATAGCAGCTCAAACGATCCTGCACGCATGGCCAAGTGTGACCCCACCACCCAGCTCACTCGACCCCAGACTGCACAACATGGCAGACCTGGAAACTAGAGTCCAAGATCACTTTTCCTGTTACTTGGCCAATTTTGAGCTAAGAGAGCATTTGGCTCAGGTCCAGAATATTCTAGACGATTTGCCATCCTGAACCTCCTCGGCATTCTGTACTCCTCACTATCCGCATCCTACCTGTCCAAGCATTCCTTTCCATATCCCATGGCCATTTACGCTACAACAACTACTCTCATGACCTGCTCCAGTGTTACTGTCACGTGACAGATTGCACTTAGACTGGGTCGACAATAAGACCAGCACCCCCGATTCCACACTGCTGCATTGATTGATTGCAACAGTTAGTGTGAAAGCTGCAAGTTCATACCAACGTCAATACACCTCAGCCCTCCGTACTAGTGTGGAACATTTTGAAAACGAGACATCTCTGACAAGTCATAAAGTCATGAAGCTGCCCATCGTGGAGATACTGTTGGAACATCATTCTCGGTGCAGAGCTAGTTACATCGAAGCCCTAGAATGCATTCAGCACCATCTAGGTCCAAGGAACCCAAATAAATGGGCGATCGAGCAATCTGGTCAATGTCCATGTGTCACTGTACAAGTGCTTTTTCAGTGTCTCACATCCAATGTTCCCATCACACTTCCCGACGATTGGAAAAAGTGTTTCACAGGGTTCGCCCTCCTCGCACTCGACCTACAGCAGGAAAGGAGACTGCTCTCGCTGCACTTTGGTGGCCTTAATCAGGAGCTCCTTTGGGTGATATTAAATGAGGGATGCGATGGTTGGGACGTCGAGGCAAATCCAGACTGGTTATTAATTCAGGTGCGTTTTTCGCCCTGTGGTTAAATATAATGCCTGACCCATCTAACTTGTGTCCACCAGTTGCAAGGCAATTTTTTCATTCGTTGTGTTCAAACTGAAGTTGCGAATGAAATGATGTCACCACACTCGGGTGGGAACACCACCATGCAACTTAATATGGGCGAAGGAAAGTCATCCGTGATTGTTCCCATCGTCGCTGCTGCTCTCGCGGATGGCTCTCAGCTTGTTCGTGTTATCGTTCTGAAACCATTGATACCCCAGACCCTTCTCCTTCTCGCTGACAGGCTAAGTGGGCTTACTGACAGACGAATATACTATGTCCCACTTTCGCGTTCCTCCACGGTCACTGTTCACAAAGTGGCATCATTGCACCGAGTCATGCTGGAGTGCATGCAAGAGCGCAGGATTGTGGTAGTTCAACCAGATCATGTTCTATTGCTCAAGCTCGTGAGCGTGGAGAAGCAGCCATCCCTCTCAGACGACTACCGAACCGCATGTCAGTTACTGGAGCTGCAGAGATGGCTCCACTCACACTCGCGAGATATCCTTGATGATAGTGATGAAATCCTCGATATCCGGTCCCAGCTGGTATTCTCTATGGGTTGTCAATGGCACCTGGATGGCTCCTCTGAACAATGGATCACCATTCAGCAAGTTCTTGGTCTCATGAGCAAGGGTGCATCCTCTCTTGCAGCGTTGTTTCCCCTTGGAGTTCATTATGAACCTGGTCCGGCTAGATCTTTCCCCTATCCTCATATTACGCAGGCTGAGGCCACTGACAAGTTGATTTCATGGGTGGTCGACAACATTATGGAAGGACTCCTTCTGAATGTCAGCTTTGGGCAACTCCATCTCTGCTCCGACATTGTAGACATTGTTTGAGCCTTCATAACGTGCGAAACCCTCCCTTCAACAAGCGCTCAAGCTATAAAGGAGTGTTATAGGCAAACACTACTCCAGTTGTTGGTAACATTCGAAACATCGATTTCATTATAGCACAACCTTTATGTGCAACTTGCAAAATAGTACATAGTACAGCTATAATTGTGTTTCTTATATCGCAAAAGTCAACCAAGACAGTTAAGCACGGCTGGCCTGGATGTCTGGAATTTCCTTCGCCTGCTCCCAAACCATGTGCTTGTTTATCGCCATCTCCCCAAACCTCACCTGCGAATTCAGGTATTCTATGTATGGTCTTTCCGTTTTCAGTGCTTCCTGAAGGCGTATAAGGCTTTGAAGATTTTCCATGACCAAGGGGTACTTGGCTAAAAATGGATACGTGGTGTTGTTGACTCCACCAGCAAAGATATGCAGGCAGCGGTTGTGGGCGTCCCACTCTGGAAATGTGGCTGAGAACGATGGCGGCTGAGCAAGATCAGCCAAGATGGTGATGTACGGACGTGTCTTTGAATCCCAGCCAGAGTTTTTGCTGGTGATAGTGTTGTCTTCTCATGTGATGGCAAATAGCGATGTAGTTGACTTTTCCGACTTTCTGGCCTTGTCGGAAATCAAGATTTGCGACATTTGTGACTTCAGGCTGCGTCCTTCTGAGGCTTGAAATAGATAGGTATCATTTTGTCGATAAGGGGTTGCTGGTGGCAACATTGCATAGCGCTCGTTCTCTGATAGTGCCGCAATGTCCACTCGTTCAGCCTATGCGAAGCGTCAGAATTGGGCTATGAGTCAGAAAAAACGAATCACTGACGGCAGCTCGTTGACAGCCCCTGTCTTTGATGCAATGTTTGTGTCCATGGATATCCAGTGGGAAAAATTGATATATGCATTCTCAAACATATTGCGTGCAGCCGACTCTTGCAGGTTCCCCTGCCCCCATACCTGACTGCCGAAGATGAATTCGAGCCAAGCCACGAGGGGAACCATTTCACTGTCCATCAAATGCTCCTCCCATGTTTTCAGGTCGTCCTGTTTCTTTTGAATGCAAATGAACAGGTCCTTGCTCAGGAGCCACAAAAGTCTGCTCGCCAGTTCGCCGCGCTGACCCATATCAACCATGCCAGCATTGATTACTTTAAGCAATGTCGTCATAGAATCTTCCAGCATTTCCTTTGTCTTGTGCAGGAGGTCTGCAGCCACACAAGACAAGAACGGCTCAGAGGGATAACTTGTGAACCTCCAGCTTTGGTCTAATGTGGTCGCGAGACATATGAGCAGGTGGCTTGCCACGCCGTCCTCCAAATGTTGGACCGAATCTGGGTGCCCAAGCATGATTTTCAATCCAAAACGCTGACCTGACATAGCAAGGACGTGATGTATGCTCTTTGGATCAAATTGATTGGCACCGCACAGTTTCGTAGCCACAATATTCAGCACATCCTGGGGGTATGCGAGTGCAGATTTCAATGATATCCATCTGTGGGACAACGTGGTTAGTCGGCAGCAGAAACAAGGAAAAGAAAACGGTACAATGGTCTTCTGTAGCCAACAATGTGCTCTGCCCGGGAGACATTCTCGACGTCTGCATGGCTGAGCGCAGGTGCATTTTGGTCCCAACCAAGTTGTGTATAAGAGGGGAATAGCCCTTCGCCTTTCAAAGCAATATGGTTGGAATTGTCTGGTATGTATATTAGTCAGAGGACATAACTAAGCAATGACCACACTAACGAATCCTGTTAGGTGCTGAGAAATTGGCCACCTTGGAGGTTGTGGACAAGAAGACAACCCAGATTGCATGCTTCCCACAATCATGATTGGAATATTCTTTCACGACCCTACATAACACATCTGCTGGCCGATATGCATCGATATCGTGTTTTGTGCCAGTGGGAACTGTGAGCAGATGTGCTTCGTCAATTGCAATGACTAACTTTGGTCCCTGATTGTTTGCAGAGAAAACGCGCTCAAGAGAGGCAGCCATTTTGTCGTACGATTTGCAAAGGGGTTCCCTGACAATAGCAAGTCAGGATGAGTTTACTTCCTTATTTTGTGGTGGTTTTTCTTGAAACGATTCAGTGATGACACATCACAAATAAATCCGGATACCTGGTGAAATCTTGGCACGCTCCATGTCCTTCGTGATTGCATTGACTGTTGTGTCTGTGATTGCAGCATCGTGTTTACCTTCTTTTGCATGAAGTGCAGCCTGTCTCATCCTATTCTTGTAATCCATGATTTCCTGCTGGAGCTTTGGTAAGACCTATGGATCGTGTTCAACTTGGGCTCAGCTAGCGAAGCGATAGTCACCTGCCTCTTGATATTTCTCGTTCACTCTGGTGAAATAATCCTACGTGTGTCCATGTCGCACATATCGTCGACCCAAGCCATGACCTCATTTTTGATGCTCTCTGGATCTCGAACGTTCGTAAGTTTCTCGTCAATGGCATTGAATAGAGTGATGAAGAAAGAATGACAGATGGTTTCATAGGAGTCCATGTCAGGGAAATGCTTCATCAGTATTTTTGAGGGTACCAGGTCCCGGAGAGGGAAGCTCCGTTGATTGTCTTCCATGTGAAGGTTCACATAAATAACTATGATGTCCTTTTTCCGTAACTGGAGAGCAAGTGAGTCGCAAGGCATGGTAGGATAACATGCAATGGAGTACCTCCGTCAACAATCTTGTTTTCCCCGTTCCTGAACTTTGGACAATGGAACAGAATTTCACATAGTACCGGCGTCCTTTGTCCGTCTCTGGGTAGTTGTCGCGGAATAGCTTCTCATTGTGTGTCAAATATTCATAGAATCCGTTGACAGCGGCGCCAATGTAGTTGACTTGAAATGAATTTAACAAGCTTTGATATAACGCTGGGAGAAGAATGGGTCTGGGGTGATAGATGGACAAGCGGGAGGAAAAGTGCGAACCTTCGTAATTTTCTGTTTTGGGATGTGTTCCAGATTCTTCCGACTCTGTCGTATGTGGTGATCAAAGAATAGCTAAGGGGACGGTCGATATAGCTTTAAGACAGGATAATATATTCAAGTTTGTGAACACCCATCTAAGTTATGGATCACGCGATACGATTTGCATTCCCATGCAGATGCGAGCATATCGCGCAGTACCCAATGGTCTTTGATCAATGTTTTGGCCTTCAAGACTTCGATGGACGGTAGCTTTCCATCAGATTTGTTAATGATCGATTGAAGGAGAAGACGAAGCTCATGTCTGGCCAGTGGGCCCAATGGGAAGTCATTGGCACTAGCATTCACCTGCCTGTCAAGTTCCTGATGGGTGGCATCATCAAAGTCATCCTGGACAGTTTCAAGAGGCATGGTGATGATCAAGTCGAAGCTTGATTGATTGGCGTGTCTCTTTTTATTGTGTCGATCCACAATACTTCAAGTTGTGTGTGAAAATGAAATGCGAAGTTACCTTGTTTACAAGGTCACTGCAGTCTGTGGCTGCATCGGCGCGATTGTGTTCTCATGGAAGTTGCTTACTTTTCTGAGTACAATACCAATCACTCGCATAGAGTTAGCCATGCTCACCGATGCTGTATTTGGAACAGAGGCTGCCAGTTGCTGCCGAACTCATCCCGGTCAGTCTGACGGTGAGCAGTAACTTTTCTACAAAGTCAAGTCAAGGGTTTTGGGCAAGGTTTATCGATTATCACTAGAATTGGGAAAGGGCAGTTTTGAAGTCTAAGAAGGCTTGACAACGTAATCCTGTGCCAAGCCTAATTAGGCTTCCATTTCGGGCAGGTTGCTAGGTGCACATCTTGTTTAGTTCACCATGTCAGGGTTTGTAGGCAAGTGTCACAAGAAAACTCAAAGCGGCGTCCAAGTCGACAATGTCTTCCTCTTTTCATGACTCTAGCCTAAGTAAGAGTATAGGGACATGTTCAGGTTTGGAGATTATCGATTATTGAACATCTGTTGCACCAGACTGGAACAGCCTGTATACACTTCAGAATTCAATTTATAGGGTATATTTGTATATAGTCAATTAAGATGAACTTTTTTCTTGCTACAATATATAGATATCTATAATCTACCCAATTAGAGGATTACAATGATATACTAATCATAAAAATTGGCAGTGTAGTTATTGTGATATGATTCAAACAAGATGGCACATTTGTTGTTTTAAAATTATCATTTATAGAAGTCAAACTTAGGGTTAGGAGTTATATCCTATGGTTAGGGTTACTTAATATAGTAATCATGGACCCACATTACATACACAAATTACCCATTAAGGCAATTGTTGAGATGCTTTTTATAGTATACATCTTGAAACACCGTCAATCAATATTCTATTATTTCATTCTTTTCATCTTCAATACAAATAGCTACTGGTCTAAATATATGAAGCTTAGTTTAATAGATAGCTTGCCATTTTGTCTGCTTTTCTGGTGATAGACATAGTATGTTCTTATATAACTAATGAGGTTATAAATTCAAAGATAGCTTAATCTTGTTAGACTTGATGACAAAAGAGCATGTTGAGCAGAATATGTGGGAGGAAGCTCAACTCACCTGCTGGTGGACAGATGGTGGTCTGGGGACAAGAGGTAAACTCATTATTATTATTCAAGGTGGACTTGATTTCCTATATATACTACAAGAGCTAGTAGCTACTGTATAGTACTTATGTGATGTAAGTCTCACACTAACTGTAGTAGCTAATACTAAGTAGTTTGACACTTCCTCTTGCTAAGTATATCACTATACATAAGCATGTCTCAGTAGAAGACTAATCTGAGTTGAGATCGGAACTTCTCAAAATTAACAAATCCGAGATTTTTAGTAAACATGTCAGCAGAGTTATCCGATCCATCTATGTAGAAGACATGAATCTTGTCTGTAGCAATAGCATCACGAACAAAGTGAAAATGAATATCAATGTGTTTGGATCACTTCTCAGTGATTGAATTGTTGGCCATGAAGATAGAGCCTTGATTGTCACCAGAAACCGGAACTGATCGGAAGTGATATCTGAGTTCTGCTAAGAGTGACCTAATCCAAATGACTTGGCAAGAGCTATTGCTTAGAGCCATGTATTCTGCTTCTGTAGAGGACAGAGCAATGGTCTTCTGGGCATAGGTGTTCCAACTAAAGATACTGTTTGCCAGCTTGATGAAGAAGCCGGTCTGGGATTGACATGTGATATGAATCAGAATCAGTACAGGCATTGAGTCCTAGACCTGAGTTCCCATCATAGATCAAAGCATAATCTTTTGTGCCATCTAGGTAATAGCAGATATGTAGAGCCTTGTCTAGATGTTCTTGAGAGGGGTTTGCTGCATGTCAAGACATCATAGTGATAGCATGTGCTATATACGGTCTGGTTCTGAGCATGATGTACATGAGTGAACCAATGACAACTTGAAAATGTTTCCGAAGTTCCGGATTTATCAGATTGGAATTAGCACTCAGGCAGTATCCTTGTGGTAAAGGTGTCTTGATGGCTTTGGCATTGTGCACACCACACCACTCTAACACTTTGGATAGATAGCCACTCTGATCAATAGATATTTGATGGCCATGTCTTTTGATGCACATTCAGAGGAACTCTTACATCTCCGAGATCTTTGCTCTTCCATCTCTTCATGAATCTGGCTTTCATCTTGTCAACTGTGTGTTTTTGTGGACCGCAGAAGAGGGCATCATCAATGTAGATGATTGCAACAACATAGTCCTTGTCCTTCTATTGCTTCAGGAGATCTGGGATCATGAATTGCTTCTGCTGCTTCCGGAGATTCCAGAAATTTGTCACCTTTAATGATATCACACCACTTGGAGAGCCTCTCAGTGTCTTTTAGCTGGTCAATGGGGTGTCAACATTCCCCATAGACATTATTAGGACATGTAGGAGGGCATGTGTCATGTTTAGAGCAATGAGGTGGCATGACAGGTGGAGCATTAGGAGGTGCTCATCTGGGTGGTGTAAAAGGTGGTTGAATAGGAGCAGGGGCTGGTGGTGTTGCAGGTCAATCTGCTCTGGTATCTTTGTGTGTAGATTGGTCATCATCATCCTCATCATCCAAGAGAAGAGGAGTGACTGATTGATCTGGATGGTCATCTCTCATGTGAGATGTTGACAGTTGAGGAACTGCTCTAGGTTTGGATTTTTCTGGACATTTTGGAAAAAGGCTCTCATCAAAGAGTGCATGTACAGAGGTAAAGACAGAATTGTTGTTGCACATAAAAATGTAGTTCCGGTTGCTTCTGGGTGCAATGCCTAAGTATGTCATCAGTTCCAATTTCGGAAAAAGTTGTTGGTACAGGTTCTGTCCGGAAGGTGAACGTAGGCACCACAGCTGAAGACATGGAGGTATGAGATGTCATGTTTCTCCCCCTTGAGCATCTTGTATGGAGTACACCATGCAAGACAGCAAGAGGGTGTATGGTCATACACATGTGTGGCATGAGGAGTGGCAAATTCCCAGTAGGATGC
>JBBPTX010000889.1:0-14808 GCA_038094595.1 Pulveroboletus aff. annulatus | reverse complement strand
AATAGCATTATGGTCAAATAAGTGTCCCAATGACATGTCATTTTGAAATGGCTATATCTCAATACCATATCAACCAAATTATGTAAACCAAGTATTTGTAGAAAGCCAAGAGCAAGTACATTCTTTCATTCTGCAGGATCTTGACATGATTCTTTTTTTCTTTCTAGTAATAAAGCAATCTCTTCAAAATGCCCCAACATTGGGACACTTTTTTGAGCCACTGTATAACCAGTTTCCTTTCTGATAAAGAAGCCCATTTGCCTCTTCACACACTTTGTGTTCTTTACATAGTTTCTGTACTTCTGTTTCTGATAAGAGACATGTTTGGTTAAATATATCTTGATGTAGCTGTGCCCCTTCATCGTAGATTGTGACTTTGGATGATGTTGTCCTTATCTGCTCTGGGGAAATCATAGTCACGCCTTTGTTGTCGTCCTCTATACCTTGTGCATGATCTTCCCTTCTAGAGAGTGCATCTGCTTTTGCATTGGACGATCCTGGTTTATATACAAAGGCATAATTAAACCTGGACAGGTATTGCACCCATCTAGCTTGTCTTCTAGATAGATCTTGCACTTTTATAAAATATTGAAGATTTGCGTGATTGTTCCATACTTCAAATGGATGCTCTGTTCCTTCAAGGTAATGGCGCCATTGTTCTAGCGCTCTAATGATGCTCAACACCTCTTTGTCTGCGATAGGATAATTTCTTTCTTCTGGTGACATCGAGTGTGAACTAAAAGCCACTGGATGCCATTTGTCTTCTTTTAATATAGATAGTACTGCTCCTGTCGCATAGTCAGAAGCGTCTGTTTCTAATCGGAATTGACAATCAATGTTTGGGTAGGCGAGGATAGGAGCTGTGGTGAATCATTCTTTTAATTTATCAAAAGCGTCCTGTTGTGGAGTGTCCCACTTCCAAGAGACGTCTTTCTTTAGGAGGTCGTTCAGAGGTCTGGCGACTTGCGCATATCCTTCTATGAAGTGACGATAGTAATTGGCAAGACCGAGAAAGCTTCGCACCCCTTTTACGTTGGTAGGTGCTGGCCAATCTAAGATGGCATTGACTTTCTTTCTATCCATCTTGATCGCATCTTGTCCTACGACCATTCCTAAATAATCGACTTCTTTCTTGAAGAAGTGACACTTCTCTGGTTTAGCGAAGAGGTCATTCTCTTCTAGACGTTTTAATAGTTTCTTGACGATTTCGGCATGCTCCTGTTCATTGTCCATCTTTGTAAATATCATGACGTCATCGATGTAGACCACCACGACGTCTTCCATGTCTGCAAATAGTTCGTTCATCATTGTTTGGAAAGTGGCTGGAGAATTGCACAGTCCAAAGAACATAACTAGAGGTTCGAAAGTTCCTTTATGCGTGACGAAAGCTGCTTTCCATTCATCACCTTCTTTGATGTGAACGTTGTTATATCCCCATCTGAGATCCAATGTGGTGAATAACTTAGCCCCTTTTAATCGATCTACGAGCTGTGAGATGAGAGGAAGAGGGTAGTTATTTCGCACTGTTTGCGAGTTTAGATATCGATAATCTTGTACCATGTGTTTTCTTCCGTCTTTCTTTGGCACGAAGAAAACTGGTGACGTTTGAGGGGATTTAGAAGGTCTGATGTATCCTTTGGACGACTGATCTTCTAGCCAGTCTGATACTTCCTTCTGTTCATCTGCGCTCAGGGGTATGAGTCTTCCTTTCTTCAGTTGAAAGTCTTCTTTTAGATCAATAGCATGATCCCAAGACTTTCGTGTGGGCATTCTGGTAGATGCCTTTTCTTCGAATACTTTCAGATGCTCATGATAGCATTCCGGCACCAGTTCTGCAGCAGACTTCTTTTGATCCATGAGGGATTTGAGCTCTTCGTCCACTGCTTGGCCTACTCTAATATTTTGTTCTTGTTTCTTGTTTTGTTCCTTTTCTAATGTTTTTATCTTTTCGTAGACTTTATATTGAGCTTCCTGCTCTTCCTTTTCTAAGAGTCTAAGGTAGACGCTTTTGTCTCTAAGCTCCCAACATTCTCTTCCGCAACTTCTTAGTTTGATTTCCCTAGTTTTCCAATTGACGTCTGGGTTATGCTTCTTTAACCAGGAGTAACCGATCACCATCTGGTTCTTCCCTAAACTGGTGACTTCTGCATCGACTACTTCTCGATGTCCTTTGTAGTCTAGTAGAAGGGAGGCAACTGTTGCGACTACAAGTTCTTTGCAGGCGATCACTATCCTAAACGTCGAGTAGGGAGGCTATCTTTACGAGGGATGCTTTGTAGGCAGGAGACAAGAGAACTAGACTGGAGACTGAGCTCCGTCCAGTCTCGCTTTATATACTATTCTACATGTAGATACATGTTGTGTACCAATCTAGATACGTATCTACATAAGTCTATCCCCTAGGCCCAACATGATCGACATGAGGAGTCAGCCTGTAGCGGAGATTAATAAGTACATGTGTTTACCAGCCGTTGATCTGCTGCGGGTGGGTAGAATGGAAGATGTCAACGGTAATTAAAGATAAGGGATCTCATCACAGTGATGGGGTGACTGATGTGAGGTCTGTGATGATCACGATGTATTAAATACGTTCTGTGATCTGTGGGGCGAAAGTGAAGAGGTGAATGTGAAGCCCACAGATCTAGAAGGGCCCGTAGATCCCCTGTGTCTGGCACAGTGTCTAAGTCGGGTTTTCCCTTGATAAGATATAAAGAGATCGTTCATATGCTTTAGCAAAGGTGAAAAATATATAGCTGTAACAGCAACGTGCGTGATCTTGCCTGCTTCGTTCTGTGTCCCATCCACATTATAGATGGTAAGGGGTTGTGCGAGTTGTCTAAGTGGGAGTGCATGTTGCATTGCAAATACATTATCTATGAAGATGCAGTTTGTGCCAGAGTCCAAGAGTGCTGATATTGAAATGAAATCTTGATTAGTGTTTTTGGGTTTTACCTTTATCTTCATTTTTAGTTTGTTTTTAATCTTGAGTGACCTACAAAAAACACCTTCATCTGGGATTTGATCTGCAGGGGAGATCGAAGGGTTAGCTTTCTTAGAAGAGGAATTAAGCACCGGTGTGACGCCCCGGCTGAGCCTCTGAGAGGACTCCTCTATCAGCAAAGAAGTAGAAATAATAGTGGAAGGCGCTGCTTCCGTATCATAAACATGTAAGCCAGAGAAATGATTGTCCATTGGAAAGTGTACCTGCTTACACTTACCTTCACCTAAATTAGACCCAGTTTCTGAATCTAGGCTCTGCCTTTTCCCGATTTCTTATTCTCGGTGTCTTCGACATCCCTGAAGAACACCCTTGCTTCTTTGACTGACATGCCCCTGATTGCTGCCGTAGGGTCACGTCCTTTTCCTTTCTCGGCTTGTGTGCCGGGTGTATAGATGTGTTCAGTGCTTTTAGCGTCATCCGAAGACGTGCTCCTTACTTGCCTGCGTCTGCATTCCTTTTTGTGGCTGTTAGACCATCCACAAAGATCACATTTTGTGCTGGGCTTTTTACACTGTTTTGCAAAATGCCCCGTCTCGCCACAATTATAGCATGACTTGGCTTCTTTCTGAGCCACCCTGATATCCATAGCGTTCGGATCTTTACTTGGTTTAGATCCGAACCTAAATTGAGTTCATCCCCTGATGAGATCCAGGCTTTCAAGACAATGTCCTACGGCTCTCAGGGTTTCCATTGTTTCATTGACTGTGGTTTTCCTTAGGCCGTTCTTCCAGATATAATCCATAATATATCTTTTGACGTTTTGTTCTAAGAGATATACCCCGTGTGGTTCTCCTAATTCAGCCTTTTCGTATTCTGCCCACCATTTGACAAGGAAGTCGTCGATTGGTTGAGCATTTCCTTGTTTCATTTCGTTTATTTTCTTCGTTGCTCTGTCTTTAACATTGCTTCCTCTGAAAAGATCTCTCAGCTCTCCCTTGAGAGTTTCCCAGGTATATCCTTGATTCGAATAAAGCCTTCCTAGTCTTAGTTGAGCGAAAGGTCCTGCCCTTGGCCCTTTTAGTCTGAATAAGACTGCTAGAATTGCGTCTTCACTTCGAGGCGGTATAGCATGTTGATTGATCCTAATCCATGCTTGAATTTTAGCCCACCATTCGTCGAATTTTGCGAAGGATCCATCATAATCTCCTGGGTCTGCAAAGACCTCTACCTTTCTGGATGTACCAAAGCTTGTCGTCGGCTGTGTTGCTCCGGATCCACTTGGGGTTGGTTATCTTGTTGGTGGTCGTTGGGGAATTTGTGGTATGACTGTTGCTAGCATTTGTTCAATATGAAGTACTGCTTGTTTAAGTCTTGTTACTTCGTCCGTTAGTTGATCAAAACGTTGCTCTTGCATTTGAGCGAACTGTATTATTGCTTGTTGGTTCTTGTTCCAATCTCCTTCTCTGAAGATTTCTGTGAGATTGGCAGACGTGATAGGTTGAAAAGACATTGTGATTGTAAAGGAGGACTAGTATTTATAGTTCTTTCTTTGTTGAACCCTTAACTGTACTTGACTGTAGCGATCGTTCCTTCTGATCGTTTGTGGATATTCTCTATGCTGCCTCTTAGCGCGAGGTTATTCTTCTTCTTCTGATTGTTCTCTGTATCGCCTTCTTGTGACGCTGATCTCTCTCTCTGCTATTTGCACTCCTAGAGTTGCTTCTAGGTGAATGTTACATTGCTGTGTTGGCCAGGCAAAAGGGTTGTGGTTTGTGACGTCAGGGATAGGGGTAGAGGGTTGTCTAAGTGAGGCTAGATCTGTTGCTGGGCTTAGGGTTTGTGATGAGGGTGTGGGGTCCCAATAGTACATGTGACCGGTGAATCTTAGATCGGTGGCAATGACGTCTACGTCTGCGCCGTTTCCGAAACTTTCAGGTTGAAGATCTTGTTCTAAGATCCTCCAAAACTCTTCTTCTGTGACTGCTGGGTCTGGCCAGTCGTTGGGGTCTTCTTCACTCCCTGTGCTCGCTCTAGGTAGCGAGATCTCCCTGGGCTCTACTTTAACTACGGGTTCTGCTAAGGCTACAGGTACATCTGCTAATTCCCAAGGGATGTTTGGGTTGACCCAAGGGGTGTATGCTGTGAAGGGGAGAAGGGATCAGTGAAAAGAGATGGGCACTAGATGTGTGCTTTCATTAGTGTGTGCTAGATACCCCTGTGGACATGCTCACTTGCTTAGAGCCTGTGGTAGTGAAGTGGGAGGCTTATACACGTCTGCTTGGTTCAAGTGGTTGGGTATGAGGATAATGGACAGTCTAGTTCTAGTGTTGCGTCTACAAATCGTTGCAGGCAACCACTTGGAATCTAGGCGTCGAGAGGAGTATTTCTTAAGATGTTACTTGTAGGAGAAAAACAAGAGAACTAGACTGGAGACTGAGCTCCGTCCAGTCTCGCTTTATATACTATTCTACTTGTAGATACATGTTGTGTATCGATCTAGATACGTATCTACATAAGTCCATCCCCTAGGCCCAACATGATCAACATAAGGAGTCGGCCTGTAACAGAGATTAATATACATGAGGTATCCAGCCGTTGATCTGCTGCGGATGGGTGGAATGGAAGATGTTAACGGTAATTAAAGATAAGGGATCACATCACAGTGATGGGGTGACTGATGTGAGGTCTGTGATGATCACGGTGATTAAATACGTGCTGTGATCAATGGGGTGAATGTGAAGGTGAACCCCATTGATCTGGAAGGGCCCATAGATCCCCTGTGACTAGCACAGTGTCTTAGTCGGGTTTTCCCTTGATAAGATAAAGAAGGGTAAAAATAATATAGCTGTAACAGTAACCTCATGTACTTATTAATCTCTGTTACAGGCCAAATCCTCATGTCAATCATGTTGGGCCTAGGGGATGGACTTATGTAGATACATATCTAGATTGGTACACAACATGTATCTACATGTAGAATAATATATAAAGCGAGACTGGACGGAGCTCAGTCTCCAGTCTAGTTCTCTTGTCCTCTGCCTACAAAGCACCGCTTAAGATAGTATTCCTCCCACTCGACATTTAGGATAGTAATTGCCTGCAAAGAACTTGTAGTTGCAACAAAGGTCACGAGTAGCGAGTTCTTCATCAGAATTTAGTAATGGTTTGTTGGGGTCTTCGTCCCAATATGCTTGGTTGGGATCGTCAGGGGTGTCAGAGGAATCAGAGTGTGAAGTACGTGGAGGTTCTCAAAGACGAGAAGCCCTATTGAAGGGTTTATATAGTGAACTAGAAGTGTGACAGTTATGTGTCACAATGGTTAAGGGCCGGCGTGGGAAGTAGCATTAGAAATAGAGAGAACAATAGAGAAACCATGCATAAGAAGGAAATGTTAAGAGCTGGCGCATTCAGCATGAGAAGAGCAGAAGGGAAACAAGTACCTGTGCAATGAGGGATAAGCATGCTTACAAGGTGTATGGAATGTCGTGGAACGACATGGAAGGATGTGAGTTAAGCATGAGAAAGTAAACGATTAGTCCAAAAGAGAAAGAAGAGAAAAAGTGTTCGTCCTGTGAGCAAATCATAACAGTATGCAGAATTTGAAAAGGCAGAATTGGGAGATCCACATGGAGTCTACCTCCTCGAGCAAAACACAAAATGATATCTCATGGACTATATATGGAAGAACAATCTCAGAAAAAGTACAGTTCACGAAATAATGAATGTACTAAGAGAAGTAGGCAATTGCCTCAAAACACTTGATCTAATTAGGAGGCAAACGCAAACAAGGTTTGGATCTGATAGGAAGGAAAAAGACCCAAATGCAATGGATATCAGTGCAGCTCAAAAAGGAGCCAAGTCCTGCTATGACTATGGAGAAACAGGCCATTTTGCCAAGCAATGTAAGAAGCCAGGCACAAAGTGCGATCTTTGTGGATGGAGCAATGGCCACAAGAAAGACTGCTGAAGAAGGCAGATAAGAAGCACGTCTTCAGATGACATTAAAAGCACTGAACACATTTACACACCCAGCACACAAGCTGAAAAAGGAAAAGGGCATGACCTCACAGTAGCCATAAGGGGCATGTCATTTGAAGAAGCAAGGGCATTCTTCAGGAACGTTGAAGATACTGAAAATAGGAAATTAGGAAAAGGAAAAGCTTAGATCCAGGAACTGGGCCTGATCTAAGCCAAGGTAAGCGTAAGCAGGTACACTTTCCAACAGACAATAATTTCTCCAGTTTACATGTTTACAATATGAAAGCAGCGCCTTCCTGTTACGATTCGCTCGCAGAACAAACTCTTTTTCCTTGCTTTCTCTTTTGGACTAATATGTTTCATTTCCCACACTTAACCTCGTTCCTTCCATGTCGTTCCACGACATTTCATACATCTCATAAGCATGCTTATTCCTCCACCGTGCAGATACTCTTCTCCTTCTGATCTTCTCACGCCGCATGCGCTGGCCCTTAATGTTCCTCTCTCATGCGTGGTTTTGCCATTGGATCCTCTATTCTTATGCCGCTTCCCACGCCGGCCCTTAACCTTTGTGACATGTAACTATCACACATTTACTTCACTATATAAACTCTTCAACAGGGTCCCTTGTTTCTTTTCCTTAGCTTAGTTCTACCTACGGCTTGTTGCCTAGTTAGTACTAGCAATCTACTGCCTTTTCTCCTTGAGTCTTCGCTCTACCATTAAGTGAGCGCTTCACACTATGGCCCACCCGCCTTTGTGTGTCTTCACCCTTGAATCTCCAACCCGTTTGCCAAGCTAGGCAGTGGTTACCCCTCGACCTGTCTCCACCCTAGACGGTACCTTTGATCCAGCATCCCCATGGCTGGCCTCCACGTCGTCGTCGACACGAACGACTGAACTTTTGACCCTACTTGGCGTTAGTAGGTCTACGTGTGACTATACCCACGGCCACGCGTAACAAAAGAACTAAGCTACCTCCTCGTCCGGGTACTATCACATACACCGCCCACCATAGCTTCTCATAGAAACACTCGAACCACTGATCCACGTTGGAATCCTCGAGAACCTCCGTGACCTTCACACTCCAACTCCTCTGACACCCCCGACGATCCCAACCAAGCATATTGGGATGAAAACCCCGATGAGCCTTTATTAGACTCAGACGAAGAACTCGCTACCTGCGACCTTGCCCACAGCTTTTCTGCCTCTGTACAGATACCTCGCCCTTAGACACCCCCATCCCTGACACCGAGATGCCAAACCGGCCACATCTTTCCCCCAATTCCCCATACCCCACTGCCCACTATGACCACCAAACCCCTTGAACTCCACATCGGCACCCCAGAGAATATGACGGCGATTACAAGATGACCAAGCAATGGTTTGACTCCGTCGCATTTTACCTCAACGTCAATGCTGAGGTATATGTTACAGCTATATATTTTTACCCTTTACTTTGCGCATACAGACGCTTTTCTTTATCTTATCAAGGGAAAACCCGACCTAGACACTGTGCTAGACACAGGGGATCTACGGGCCCTTCTAGATCAATGGATTTCACCTTCACATTCGCCCCATTGATCACAACACGTATTTAATCACCGTGATCATCACAGACCTCACATCAGTCACCCCATCACTGTGATGTGATCCCTTATCTTTAATTACCATTGACATCTTCCATTCTAACCACCCGCAGCAGATCAACGGCTGGCTACCTCGTGTACTTATTAATCCCCGTTACAGGCAGACTCCTCATGTCGATCATGTTGGGCCTAGGGGATGGACTTATGTAGATACGTATCTAGATCGGAACACAACATGTATCTACACATAGAATAGTATATAAAGCGAGACTGGATGGAGCTCAGTCTCCAGTCTAGTTCTCTTGTCTCCTGCCTACAAAGCATCCCTCGTAAAGATAGCCTCTCCACTCGACGTTTAGGATAGTGATTGCCTGCAAAGAATTTGTAGTCGCAACAGTATACACCATCAACCCGAAGCGCATCGCTTTTGCGCTTTCGTATATGACTCGAGGCCCCACGCTCACGTGGGCAAACACCTTTAGATCGTTAAAGATCGCAGCCGATGGCTCGATTTCAATGGGCTCTTGGTCCGACTTCCGTGACGCCTTTATTTTGGCATTTAAACACTATGACACCACCGGCAACACAATTGCCTGGCTCACCACCACTCGTATGACTGCCACCAAGAACGGCGGATACTCTCCCTCCCTCATTGAGTACAACACTCAGTTCCAGAATCACTGCACTATCGCTGGCATCACCAACGACAACATCCTTATCGGCTATTACTCAGCTGCTATCCCCGATGCCCTCATGCGCCATATCCTAGTCATTGAGATGGTCCCCACTACCATAGAAGCATGGTTGAAGAAGGCAGTCACCTTCCAAACCCACATGGAGCGCGCTCGAGAAATCGCTGCCCACCACAAGACCCCCTCTCGCCACACGTATCACCAGTACACCGCCCCTACCCCAGCCAGAGATCCTAACGCCATGGATGTTGACGCCGTTTGCCTCCAACGACTCACCCCCGCCAAGCGAGAACAATGTCCCAAGGAAGGCAGATGCTTCCACTGTCGCCAGAAAGGACATTGAGCTACCACTTGCCCCACATACACTTCAAACACCCCAAGGCCGAAGAAGACCGTCCGGAAGGTCATAGAAGTGGAAGTCGAGGACGAAGAAGAAGTCCCTCAGCTGCAAGAGATAGACAACGAAGATGACGAAGAAGAACCAAAGGTGTCTCGCATTGCCTTCACCTCCTAGGATTTTTGAAACGGAACACTGCCTCAACATCAGTAGTTCCCCCTATTACATGTGCACCTGTACTTGTATCCACGTCAAAGAAATCGATGTGTATTCCCTTACAACTCATCAACCCCTCGCACACCATGAAAACTGTCGACACCCGTGCTCTCATTGACAGTGGAGCAGACATCAACTGCCTCGACTGGGACTTCGCTAAGAAACACCGACTTCCCCTTGACAAACTTCCTACGCCGATTCCTGTAAACAACGTCGATCAAACTCCCAATGCCAAGGGAGCCATCTGTTACACCACCTCTCTCTTCACCAACATTGACGGAATTGCTCAACATGTACGCTTCCACATCATGCACTGCGGATCCGAGAACATGATTCTTGGGATGCCTTGGTTATGACTTACAAATCCCTCCATTGACTGGTCGTCACAGACGATTGATATCCCAGAAACAGCAGATGAGTCCACCTCTCTTTATCATATCCACGTTGCCGATCTACAACGGCACAACAATGCCCAACCTCGAACACCCCCCCCGAAACCACCTCGACATGTAATGGTTGAGACTATCCCCGACCACACTCTTTCTACATTCCTCGATATGCCAGACAGGAACTGTTGTGACTACAATCTTGTAGGCAATCACCAATACTTAGACGTCGAGAGGATTCTTTGGATGTGTTTTGTAGGCAGTGAAACAGGAGAACTAGACTGGAGACTGAGCTCCGTCCAGTCTCGCTTTATATACTATTCTATGTGTAGACACATGTTGTGTACCGGTCTAGATACGTATCTACATAAGTCCATCCCCTAAGCCCAACATGATCGACATGAGGAGTCGGCCTGTAATGGAGATTAATAGATACATGAGGTATCCAGCTGTTGATCTGCTGCGGGTGGGTAGAATGTGTGATGTCAATGGTAATTAAAGATAAGGGATCACATCACAGTGACGGGGTGACTGATGTGAGGTCTGTGATGATCACGATGTATTAAATACGTGTGTGTGATCAGTGGGGCGAAAGTGAAGAGCTGAAGGTGAAGCCCACTGATCTAGAAGGGCTCATAGATCCCCTGTGTCTAGCAAAGTGTCTAGGTTGGGTTTTCCCTTGATAAGATAAAGAGAGCATTCGTATGCACTGAGTAAAGGTGAAAAATACATAGCTGTAACAGGAACCTCTACATTCGCCACGCCCTTCATGCCAACTGTTACGATTCATTGTGCCGGGCATGTCTTTTCCTTTTCTTTCTCTTATTCCTTGTGCACACGCTCACACTTCCGCTCTTCTTCGGTTGACTGCGCCAACCCTTTACCCTTGTCGGACACATGGTCTACTGGTAGGACGTACTGAGTGCGTCAACAAGGGAATGCAGCCAGGCAGGCTGGAGTTCAAACCTTGCGAGGCGAGAATTTCAGTCTTTTAAGACTCCGACTAAAAACCATCCAACTCTTGGCATAGCACATCGCCTTGAGACATGACACCCTTGGTACGTTACTGCTTGGGTCGTGGATTGGGAACCCCAACTCCTGAGCAAGTGCGTATTGGTTAGTCTCTCCTGCTGGGGTTCTACTCCCTAGTAAGGTTTCCATGGGCGAGCATGGTGTAAAAGGCAAGGCCTGGTGGGCCCGAAAGCTGAGAAGCTTAGGGTAACGGGAAGCCTAGCCGCGAGGCGGGTGAGCCGTAGTCTGCGCATAAGACTTGGATTAAATTCCTTGAGTTGTGCGTAGGGCTCAAGAGGACAGACGCCCAGGTCGGTCATTGGTACAGCCGGACGAGCCGGACTCTCAGACAAGAAACACTGAACCGGCCCTGACACCCGGGTTGAGTCTGAGATAAGGTGACCGCTGTGCGTTTGGCTTAAGGTGTAAACATGCTTCGGATTAGGGGCACTGGGAGGGATGTGTCGCCCAGCCGCTGACGGTCCTTAGACATGCCTCGGCTCTCCGAGATCCCCGCTACACGTACATAATCATACTTACGTGTCTTGTGCACTTATCTGCCTCGTGTTGCCTTATCGCACACGTGCTTCACCTTCTTACGCCGCATGCACCAGCACATTGCGTTTCCCTCTCACGCGTGGTTCTTATGCCTTCCATGGCCTTCCTTCGCATTCTATTGCCGCTTCCCACGCCGGCCCTTAACCCATACCCTTGACCCTGTGACGTTATGGTCACACCGTCACTCTTCACTATATATACCAGTCGATCTGGCCTTATGCCTCTTCCCTAGTCTTGATCTCCCTGTTGTAGGACTACTCCCTAGCCTAGACAATCGAGACTTCCCCTTGATCCTCCCACCTCTACGAGTCCCGTTCAACTCTTGAGTGAACCTCAACACCTAGGACACCTCTCCTTTGCGTATTCTCGTCTTTTGCAACTCTAAGTTGTACCACTGCCGTCGCTCTTCCCGACGGTCGACCACCAACTCCATAGTCAAGCAGGGCTACGTGCAACCCTACCCGGGCCACACGTAACACCAACTCCTGCCAAAGGGTCCTCAAATCAGGATCCCGATACCACCAGACTCACCCGAAGCTTGTCACCAAGCTTACCACTGCCACGGAACTCGCGGCCACCGCCGAGAAGGCCAAGCCAAAAGTTACCCTACCTGTTGCCTATAAGGACTTCACCCCCGTCTTCACCAAAGAATCCACCGATTCCCTTCCTCCCTCCAGACCCTACGATCACGAAATCAACATCAAAGACTCCTTTACCCCGAAGATCGGCAAACTTTACCCGCTCACCCCCGACGAAAAGAAAGCCACCGAAGATTTCCTTGATGAAAATCTCGCTGCCGGCAAGATTTGCCCCTCGAACTCCCCTCAAGCGTTGCCATTCTTCTTCGTTCAGAAAAAGGATGGCTGGTTATCTACATGGACGATCTTCTTCTCTTCTCCCCAGACAACGTGACCCATACTAACCATACTCGCCATGTCCTCCAACGGATGACGGAACTCGACCTCCATCTCAAGCTTGAGAAATGCCAATTCGCTGTCCCTGAAGTCAAATACCTCGGGATGATCGTCAAAGAAGGACAACTCGCTATGGACCCTGTCAAACTGGACGGGATCGCCAAATGGCCTATGCCACAGAAAGTCAAAGACGTCCGTTCCTTCTTAGGCTTTGCTAATTTCTATAGACGTTTTATCCCCAGATATTCAAACATCGCCCGCCTGCTCATCGACCTCACTAAGAAGACGATGCCTTGGACTTGGAATCCAGCACAGCAGACCACCTTCGAACAACTCAAGGGGTTGTTCCTGTTACGTGTGGCCCTTGGATATGGTCACGCGTAGACCTACGAAGCCTAGGACGAGGGAGTCGGGGAGTGACGGTTGAGAATATCCGTCCAAGGGGTCGGCCGTGGGGTTGCCGAGTCTGAGTCTACCAGGTGAGATACGAGGTAGTCAGAGGTTACCTATGTCACACAGACAATAGGATCAAGGGTTCGGGGTAAGGCACACTCAGGCGCGAAGAGCGTTGATGTGTGAAGTGTTCACTCGAGTGTAGAACGAAGACACGTAGAATTGCTAGAGCTAACTAGGCAGTAGCCGTAGGTAGAACTAGGTTAAGGAAAAGAAAAAGAATACCCTGTTGCAGGGTTTATATAGTGAAGAGAAAGGTGTGATGGTAACGCGTCACATAGTTAAGGGCCGGCGTGGGAAACGGCGTGAGAAGAGCAGAAGCCAATAGCGAAACCATGCAAGTGAAAGGAACATAAGGGCCGGCGCATACAGCATGAGAAGTTTTAGAGGGTAAACGAGTACCTGCGCGGTGAGGGATAAGCACGCTTACGAGATAAATGGAAAGTCGTAGAACGACGTGGAAGGTAGCGAGGTAAGCGTGAGAAAAGAGATAAGTGTCAGTTCGTAATGTTAAGTAAAGAAAAAGAGTAGACCCTGCAGCGAATCGTAACATTACCCCCTTAGTAACTCCGAAGCTACGGCGAGGACTTCTTACAATTCCCGAAAGGCAGGTCCGGGAGAACCGGTGACATTTGCATATCCGACGTCGTCCAACTCATCTTGGTCTTCCACGGAAAATCTCTCGGTGGGGGATGAGGGGGGAAGGTGATAAGACTGTTGTGAGGAGGAAGAAGAGTGTCGAGACGAACGGCGGGAATTGCTGGTTCTTTGGACTATCTGTCCATTCCGGAACGCGGCTTGGGGTCGGCGAGGACGAGAGGAGGGGGGGGCGCGTGGGGTGATGACGGTGGACGAGATACGGGAAGCGAGGGATCGAGAAGGACCTGGGCAGCGTGCGAACGAATGTCCAGGGGCACGGCGGTTGCAACCCCGACAGGTGTATTGTTGGCAGGAGAGTTGCGTGTGGCCAAGGCATTGGCATGTAAAGCAACGCTGGTTGAAACGGGGGTGTCCGATGAAGATACGATCTCTGCCGTTACGACCGGTCCACCAGTCGTTGAGGGTTTGTCTATGGATGGGCGACCCATCCCTGAGTACGACGTTGCCAAGTCCTCGACCAGCGGCGGCTAGGTCTCGAAAATGGTTGTCTACGTCAAGGAGGAAAGTATCGTACCCGGATTGAAACCCATGGGAATAGAGGGAGTGGCGCGCGTGATAGATGTAATCCATCATGGTCCTGCCAAGAGTGGTATGGGGGAATACGGGTCCTGACCCGGAGATGAAAGAGGCGATGCGATTGAGCTGCATGGCCGTGTCGAACCAAGTATAAAGCGGGGAACCCTCCGCGGAATAAACACTAATGGGTATGCGAAGACGATCGTCAGATAAAAACATGTGAAAACGGACATATTCCTCATCGGTGAACCGTTCCTCTCGGAGACGGTTGGTGTGGTGATGCCCGGAGACGTCGAGAGGAACTTGGGTGTCCCATCCCGAGTGGACTTCGAGAGAGTCAGAGCTGGGTGCTCGGACTAGTGCTGGACGGTGGACGCCTAGAAACGAGGGTGGTCCGGGAGAAGGTTCCCGATGGGGCGGAGGGGTAAACGTTGGAGAGGTCTGGATCCGGCCAGAGACGGGAGAGACATGGGAGGTGGGAACACCACCAACAAGAGTGGCGAAGTTGACAGGTCGTGGGGCGGCGGGGAGAGTAGGAGAGACCCTCTCGGGGTCGG
>JBBPTX010000888.1:0-14826 GCA_038094595.1 Pulveroboletus aff. annulatus | reverse complement strand
GTGACAAGCGGTGAGGGATGTCAATGCTGGGAAACGTGACATGCAGCGTGCTAGTTGGGATACACTGATACTGGCCCACACAGAGACCTCCAATGGCGATAACGGACTTATATCATAAGGCAAGGGCTAGGTGATGGATAACGTGCGGAATCGATGGAGTTCGGGAAGGCCCAGAAGAAATCATCTGCTCCCTGTGCAGACCCGTGATGAAGATGTAAATGCTGCAAATTCTCGGTCGCACGAAGAATTGCGGTGACTGCCTTGATCAATTCATGTGACAAGATACGATAAGCGCTGCACCTTCTGCGGTCCCAGAAGTCCAGTGCGTCCATCGCACGTTGGTCGAATTTAAGATATTTTACGTCAGATGCAAGCGCAGGTATCCCTCGAAACGCATCAGCAAGCTCGTAAGAATCTAGAATCCGTGATAAAGAGCATGGACAGAGGCAATATCGGTCTTTCCACTCCGAGGATTCCGAACGAGTTAGGAGGAGGGTTAGAGAGCACGACCGTTGGCGACACACTTGGGAAAATGACAATAGATCATTCTCCCAGTCGCACCAGTCGGCATCCTCGAATATCTTCAGAAGGACCTCTGCTGGAAGGGACCGAACCGAACCCCCTGATCGAGTGTGGTTCGCAGGAACGA
Source organism: Pulveroboletus aff. annulatus (assembly GCA_038094595.1). Taxonomy (NCBI): domain Eukaryota; kingdom Fungi; phylum Basidiomycota; class Agaricomycetes; order Boletales; family Boletaceae; genus Pulveroboletus; species Pulveroboletus aff. annulatus. The sequence continues at coordinate 14,177 of JBBPTX010000888.1, read as the reverse complement.
CTCAGACCGTGTGAGTCATCAGAACTTGTATGACACTCATGCTATGATCGCACCATGACACAGAACAACTTGATATGGTCCGCAGCATGGCTAAGTTAGAGATAGCGAGGACGTTCCCGGGGAGAGGGGTTGCTCGCTTTCCAGAAGAATGCAGACACTGTTTTCATCCAAAGCATGTAGCTCGTCGGGCGAGGATCGGAAGGCAATATCATAGCAATCCTCGTAGACGCAACAGGCGCGTGGAACGACTTCAAATGCGACCGTGAGACGAGGGGGAACCGTGGGGTTATTCAGAAGAGAGGCGTGGTTGGCATGATAGCTGAGGCTCTGAGCGACGGGCGCTGATTGTTGAATAGCCTATGCCCATGGTGGTATTCAGGCGAGTAAACGTTTCAGCAAGAATCAGAGGTGTGGACATACCCAGGTATGCTTGTAACCCACTAACAATGGGTTGCAATACAACACAGCCCTCACAGAGGAGAAACGGTGTTGTGTTCCACCGTCAAACACCACAAAAAGACGTGTTGGCCTGAACATTGGCAGACTTGGAGCAAGGATAGTCCGAGCGTTGAGGTAAGCTCGATGAATACTCCCACAAGAAGGTGGACTCTTCAGACCTGATCATCTTGCTTGGTGACTTTAATTTCTTCTTGAACAGGCTGATCATGGCCGACTTGGACAAAGGTCTCTAAGAAGCCCCTCTCCGAGCCTATTATCACACTCAGCCCTCTATGTCCCGATACAAGAGATTGCCGAACAGTGCCGTCCCGGGAATCACCCTGCTTCCATGCCCAGCCCATGATGGGTACCACACCAGCAAGAGTGGCCGCACTACCAAATTGCGAAGCTGGCATTGTCCACTACAAGGGAGGATTCTCCACCAACGGATAAAAAAATATTTGCAATCCCAGACACAGTTCCCTGACTTTGGATCGTGGTTCGTAAATGACAGAAAGCGCTGATAACACGGAAGTGCGTACCAAGACAGCCCTCTCCTGTACGCAAAGACGGCGATTGGCCAGAACGACGGGCACCATTGAGTCCCAAAGCTCTAGACACTTAGGCTCCGAGAGTATCTTGGACCGTGGCCGGTTCAAGCAGAGAAAAATGTTATGACCCACTTGTCATAACAGATAGATCAGCTTAACAGCACGCTGGAATGAACTCCATAGCTACGACGACGCGACGTTTGAGTATGAAGCTTCGGAGAAGTGAAGGAAAATTGGTAAACACCTCTGCTTCATTGTATGTATCAGGTGTACCTTCTATCATATTCCTCGCGGTCAGTAAATTTTACTACGCCATTTCAGCCATGCATGAGCACGAAACACTTGTTTTGCAAGTCAGATGCTTATACCTTGACATGTACCCGATTCAAAGCATTTGTGGTGAGAAAATGAGATCCGTGATAAGGTGGAAATCAAACGGTACGACCGTTTGCAAGGGCATCCTTCAGTCGAGCGACCGTCCTCTCTACTCTAAGAATATCAATCACTTCGGGAATGGTCGGGCCGGTCTGAGACAAATAATCGATGTGAAAAGGGATCTGAGAAACAATGAACGAAAAACGACCGACCTTCATCGCGGTCAAAGCGTACCGCACGGCCGTCACGAATATTTTAGGCTTGAGTTTGGTCGCATCGCATGCAGCGTGAATCAGAGACGAGAGATCAGAGACACCACATATATCTGGCGCAGCCAAGATGTGGTGGATGGTGACCTCCAGAGCACGATCTGGGAACAAAAACTCTAACAGCGTATAGGTGAGCAGAGTCAAGGCTGCTCACAATAATCATCATGCAGAATGGAATTGAGCATGGACTGTGCTTCGGGTGTCGTGTAATCTGGATTGATGAAGAAGTAGGGAGCCAGGGAGGGCACGTCCTGTATGTATGTTAGTTATCCATCCCTGGTGATGAAAAAAGACACTTTCAGTCGAATCCTCGAGGTAAACCAGAAAAACCTCACCTGCAGGACATGAATAACCCCGGCAATATACTCCGGGACCGTGTGTTGGCTGTTCAAACGTCAAGTCATCGCAAAAATTAGTCCACCCAGCACGACATGCCTGGATGGAAAGGAAGCTTGGACATGATCGTGTATCCTGCATGCATGACGCAGCGTGCCTTCGTCGCTCTTCCAGATGCGCACAAGATGGTTCTTATTGAGGTATTCGAGTTTGGAAGGTTCCAGGACTTGTCGGTGTTGCGTCAAGTACACCAGGTCAAACTAGTTTGTGGGTGTAACACAATCGGACCAACGCAACGTCCAAAAAAATGCACTTGCTCGATGAGTTCAGGAAGTGTCAAGACAGATGTGCTTTCTGGGCTACGGGCGGTTGCAGTCAAATCCGAGGAAGATCGAGATTGACCCCAGCCTGCCAATGCTAGCCAATTAATCAATGCATCCGGCTCCCATCCCCTTTTCTGAAGTTATGATCTAATTGGATTTGGACAAGAACGTGTGCGGATAACCACCTACCATGAATTCCAGGACCGCACCGTCACCCTAGCGTTTTGACATCTTGGAACTGTCAGAATTGAGTAATATGGGGAGATGCGCAAATTGAGGAGGCTCGAGAGAAAGGCAAGAATATAGATCGAGATGTAACGGTAGGGACGGAAGCCATTCCTAAAGGGTTATCTTGTGAGAAGGAATTTTCTTGACGGATGAACGAAACTCGCCTCTCCTCTGATTATGTGAGAAACCCCCATTCATGGTCATCGACAACGGATGCAAGGTGATAAGTGGGAAACAAGTCAGACTTGAGCAAGACGGGATCGGTTGGTAAAGAGGTGTGAGCATCCCGCAAAACCCCAAAGACAATATCGTTTGTCGGGATACGTCGAGGAAGCCTGTCATCCTGGGCAAGTAGTTAAAAGTCGGTAGAGTAAAATGAGACGGTGACATACGTCGAGTCTGATGATGGATCTTTCCCCGGCACGGAGGCGTCTTGAGACCTCTTCCTCGGTGGGATGAAGGCATGCTTTGTCGTACATGGAGTTGGATCCCGAACGAGCTAACCTCTCCCTTGTAACAGCGAGTTTGTCTGGGGTACAGAAACAGCGGTAGACGTGACCTGACTATTCCGGTAGCTGAGATGGGGAGGATACCGTTGGAGGCAGCGCACACCTACATCCAGGAGACGACATGTGTATGAACGATACAAGTCAAGGTGTTCTGACTGCAGGGAGGTTACGGAGGGCGAGATTGATAGCGATTTGCGAACCTGATGATAGGGTCCATGTGGACCACCTAATCCAGGGCCTTCATCACCGTCAGCGTCCGTTCGCAAACCGAGTCCAGGCTGGCTCACCAAAGTCATACGAAAGCCCAGCCCACACCAACGCCGTTCGAATGTCGTCGACAGCTCCTGGGACATACCGCGACTGCAAGGCAGTGTAAGAACGCGAAGGTTGTAAAATTGGCAGAAAATGCCACGACACACCGCGTCCGTGTCTTCAATTCGAAGTATCCACTTGCCCCCACGTTTTTTTTGCGAAAATATGGTTGTAAAGAGCAGTTCAGAGACCACCCAGATGTAGCGCACCAGTTGGGGAGGGAGCAAAGTGTAGTAGGACGGTCATGGTTGCAGTGCGGCTCTCCCCGGCCCGGACACGCTAACACTCTAAACCAGACTCTACCAGGTTGGTTGACTACCATGCGGAACTAACTCACACCATGTCAGATCTGACCGTTCTCGTCTCGCCCACACCACATTATCCTAGACAGAACACGTCTAGTTTCAATTTCACCCGTCGCAGCCAAAATGAGCGGCCAAGACCCATGGTCGTTCTCGAAAATGTCAGCCCAGACGAGGACGGACCCCCTTCGTCCGTCGAAGTCTCTAGTTTGAACGAGGCGTTGCTTTCTCCGCCAAGGAGGACTTATAGGGCATCACGGCGCTCTCCACCACCCCACCGGCCTGCTTCAGCTCCTCTCACGCTGCCATCCTCGGAATCACTCAATCCTCTACCCATAGCAGACGTACCAAGGCGGGTCTTTTCTTCGTCTGCCTCAGTAGACAGGAGCGAGCTTTCTCCCCCATCTCCTCCACTTTGTGAGTGCTCACACCATTCTACCGGTGGACGCTACAATTTTCTTCGCAGTTCGCCCAACTATGTTTTGGTGAAGGACGAAACGGTCAGGCGTCGCAGCCGCCTCGTACTCCCCATCATCATATCTAATCCGTTGGTCTACCTTTATTGCCGCCGGTCTTTCGTTAGACAAGCCCGAAGCCGATCTCTCTGCTCTTGGCGTGGAATCACGAGTAAAGTTCATAGTACTAGGTCCCGACTACAATCCGCAATAGTGAACCCCCCACAACGGCATGGTGTATATACAGTCACTCGGTATATGATCTACTACCCCCCTTGATTTCTTTACCTACGTTTCAACCAGGCATTCATGAAGCAATACCATTGGTGACGACCACTACTTACGATTACTGGTGGCCCTATTCTTTGGCGGGAAGTACGCCTACTTCGGACATCAGTACAGATGCGACCACAGCTCAGGATGCCATGCTGTCAAGTGACATGCCTACTGCTTCTCTGATCCAGATCACCGCATTGCCCCCAGTGACGACATCACCCCAAGCCATCTTACCAAAGCTTCCGTACCATAGTCAAGTGAACATCATCCACCTCATTCCCCTGTTTGTCGCACTCGGTGCCATCCTGGGTGCTATCACTGCCGTTATCTCACTTAAATGGCGAGAACGTCGACGTCGCTTACTTCGTACATCAACTCTTCTGCCTGGCCCTCCGTATGCCGCACCAGCAAATGATGCCGAGGACCGCTTGCTTGTCAACGGATATCCAAGCATGGAACAAGCGTCTCTTTCCGCTGCCAGTACGCCGGGCAAATTTACTGCTCATGGCTCACGATATGTACCCAAACGAATTTTCATGTGGCAAACTCATGACAAGGTTCCGCCGCCTTATTCCCAGTCAACCTACATCCAGACGATCATTCCCTCTAGTGACGGAGAAAGGTTTACGGTCATGACACAGGAAGACCCGTTTCGTGCGCCATCCGGCTCGATGGCTATGCGGGAATCTCCCATTCCATCCGCTGACACTGCTGTCCCAACCATTCGTATCCTACCGTCAATACCAGAACCCGTCTCCGGAGACAACTCCCATCATCGCAAGGAAAAGGACGCTCATTTCCCGAAGCCGTTCCGACGGAGCATGTTCGACATTATGAAACTCAGGGGTCCCTATCGCTCTAAACACGGCGGTACTACGCGATCAATATTCCATCGTCGCGCCAGAAGATAAACTTGCTGATAAGACCTCTACGAGCCAAGTACGCAGAGTAAGCAGCCTAAAAGAGGCCTCCTCGGTTGTTGGGAGTCGTTTCCGCACCATGCGCCACTCGCTGAATGGTGGTTTTCATCCTGGTGAAATGGAGGATGAATTGGGGATCCTTGGCTTCAAGGACAAGAAGAAGGATCTCGTTGATGACCCATTGATGTCGCCAAAGCAGAACCTTGTCGAGTGTGGGACATTGTCTTCCCCCACCCCGGGTAAAAAGGTGACGAAGCCGCGCAAGGCGACTCCCTTTACGGCAGAATCTACGAGCCCGCCGAAGGGAACAACACATGGAGACGGTGAATCGGTGGATATGTATAGAGACGCAAGCGACGAAGAGATGCACCGTGACATCTACACAAAAGTACCTCAACGTTGTCCCCAGACACCACGCAAAGGAAGATCCGCTGGGAGTACCTCCAGGCGGTCTTCAGTCACCGATACCCATGCGTCTGTCCTGCCTCGCAGCCCACCATCGCTCATGTCCCCACCATTCGAAAAATACCTCTTTTTCACATCCCCACTCTCTTCGAGCACATCGTTGGTAGCGCGCATGAACTCTCTTGGTGCTCTCAATGCCTCGCCCGCACAGAGATCGCCCGAATCTTCTCTTTTCCCACTCCCACCCGAGACGAAGAAAAGGGTGAGGAAAAAGCCGCGGACCAACCGGTCAGAATTTCCCTTGCCTTATCCCTCATACCCAGATCACCTCCGTACGCACTCAATCCTGCAAAGGGGGCCCTCTACCCATACCAAGCGACATGCGTTTTCCCCTGGTTCACCCAGCCCCAAAGGACGCATTACGAGTGCAACACATCGGGAGAGCACGGCGGGCATTAGCTCACTGTCCCCGACGAGTCTGGCGATCGCATTGGCTTCACCTGCGAGCTTGGACATGTTGAACAGAGTCAATGATATCGTCACTGAAGGATACACCAAGAGGTGGATGTCCCTGGCGGGAGCAGGTGAGGGTGGTATAAGTTTGCATGGTCGTGACTTGGAGGTGATATCATGATTTATGTGCTGTGTGTTTTGGGTGCTCGGGGAGGTATAGCCTTGAAAATGTGCTCTGATCTAGCTTGTATCAAGTAGTCTACGATGGCTCACCGACAACGATTTACCCTGACCTTGGACAGTCTACACGCCGCTTCAGCCTGAGAAAGTTCTCCCCACCTCCGAATGCGCCTGTTCGTCTGTCTCTCTTTACGGTGCGTATTAGTATATTGAAGGCGTCTATCCGCGTCTGTACGCAACCCCGATATGCCAGTGGCCCGGACCTCTCACTATCATATCGACAACTGCTCTTATCCTTGGGGTAGCCACCTGCCGACGAACTCCAATGTTTCAAACTCCAACACGGAGATCAATATTTCAATCGTGGATGCACACGACATTGGCCTAGTGGATTTGCGGGCTCATCTACCTTCCAGACGCGAACAGCCCAGCCCGAAGTTACAGTCAGCAAACTTGATTCGATCCATACACTAGGAAGATTTTCGTGTATCTGTGGAGCCTCTTCAAGAAGTCTAAGCCGCCGAGTCAGACAGTCAAGTCTGGATCCACCTTTCTGTGGGAGTCCGTCCTACCCCATAACCCCCAGCGCAGGAAGACGGAGGAGGGCAGGGTCGGCCTGTGTATAGTATGTGTAAGTATAAACAATGAAAATGAGCGGAATGCCCACCTCATCTTTTGTTTCTCGGGCAGAATGTCGCTAATTTGACGTTTGAATGGGAGACGTACGCGCGCCGTCTGAATCGGCCTGTGTACATCCATGCCACCGTATGTGAACATTGGACACGAATTCAGCGCGAGCAGTGCCTGCCCTCCAGCGAGTAGACCATTGGGAGACAACGATCACGATGCACCGGCTCGTAGTCTTTGGCATCGATGTACAACTACAAACTCACTCAGTGCACAGTTGACCACTTCCCTAGCCAACTTGAATGCCCACCCGACTTTACCCTTGGACCGCAGGAAATCACTCTGAATGTGCAAGAGCGTGTATGAATGTGGTGTGTGCTTCATGGCCGCGGACATGATCTGGACGGTCTTGACTTCTTCGTCTGTGCGCGTGCGTCAGCGTCACCACACCACACATGGACACACTCTGAGGGACCTACTCATGCCAATATAGCTCCTGGCGAGTAACGACGCCACCTCGGGTTCTCTCACCACAAGCTTTTCGAACAAGTTGGCAACCTGCAGTGAGATGTTTCAAGACGACCGTGGCCACTTGTATCTCTGGATCTGAGCCAACTTGTCAGCTTATTGCAAGGTAAATATGGAGCGTAGAGTAGGCACATACATGTGGGTGTGTCCAGGGTAACAACATGGCATACGGCCAGGGTAGTAGGATCGGTACGTGTATGTGCACGCATGAGCGCATCATACAAATAAACAGGAGAGGACCACGCACCCTTCACAAACAACGCCTCGACAACCTGCAAAAACTTGACACTGTACTTATCGAACGCTGACGTTCACGGGATGGAATGACTGGGGAATGTACTTAGGCACACGGAAAATTAGGGAATGACTAAGAGACTAAGGGTTGGGTGAAAGCCCGGAGGGCTTCCCGGCCCGAAGTGCTGTGCTGGAGAGAGTGAACTGCGAAGGTGGGATGGGCACCGAGCGGGCTGTACGTTCCATCAGCGCTGAACATGCGACAGACTAGTGAGTTGTGACGAGCGAGGCCGTGGACCTAGCAGTGGCAGTGGCAGTTGGGGTGAAAAGGAGAGAGCAGGAAAATGCAGTGTCTGGAAGAACAGACTGCAGGTGAGCGAGGTGGTGTAGAAGGCCACTTTGCTCACTCGAGTACGGACCAAGTTTTATGTTAGTCTCGTGACTCGACCGACTTGGAATGACAGTATCGCATGCAACAATATTAATGCCGATATGTACGTCTCTCGACAGATTTCTGCCATCGCATCGTGTCTGAGGGAATTCGTCACTTTAACGGTTCAACGGTACAACCCCCACACATGCATGCACCTCTCCCCACGCAAATCGACCACATATGCATGCACTCCACCCGGAATCTTGACATCCACACGCATATCCACCCTCAAAAACAACAAAAACACCCGTGTCGTACTTTCCACACGGATTTGTTGGAGAACCATGCAGAGGTGTCTTTGATGGCGTACGTGAGCGGGTTGACGTAGGCAGCGAGGGAGGTGGGGGACCAGGCCTTCAAGCAACGGATCATCAAACAACATACTACGTGCATCAACGTCATGGAGGCATGCTAAACAAATACCATGCTAGTGGGAGCATGCTGTCAATTGATACCACTGGCGCGTCATAGGAGCACTAAGCGACTTTGAAGCCAAAATAAAGTGCTGTCTAGTCGAACTGACTCGAACATACGGCCCTCAGGTACGTATTTAAGTTAGGTTCGTTCCAAACGAGTTCATCGGGGCCCGCAAGATTTTATTAAGCTCTTTGAATGTTCGTATCCATGTTGTCTCAATTACTACGTTGTTCAGCTTGTTCTAGGCACAAGAACGATCGATTATGTCCCGCTGTTGAGTATCAGTGCAGGTGAACGGACTTGCTAGTTATCCCGTGAACATTGCCACTGAATTTTCTGCGGCAGCAATCGATTTCAGAGAGTGGTTGGGTGGAGAGCACAATATCAACGGGTATACCCACGCGGCGCTTGCCATCTCAGGAGGTAAACACCTTGCAGAACGTCTGGATATGAGTGTCCTGGACCCAGATGGTGACTTGACTTTGAACATGCTCGGTGAGCGATAGTCCTCTTTACAACAGCATTTGACATGCAGATAAAGGTCAATGTGGAACTACCCATCTCTGGCGAAATCGAGTACTCTGATGAGATCAACCAGATCTTCATTGATACCTTGTTGGTCCAATGGCAGACCTCTTGTAGGGTGAAAAAGCACAACGGGAAATGGTGGGTGAGATGCAGCGCACAGATTTGGAACGAGGTTTGTATTGAACGTCTACCCCTCTCTTGTTTCTCATCGTCTTTCATAGATATCCGACTTTGATGTGATGGCAAACGCTTTAAAGGACGCCTGCAACAAGGTGAACGAGTTTGTAGCGCAGCAGGATAAATGACATCCCTGTCGACATGCTTGGGAAATAAACTGCACGAGCACGTATGCATATATGAGCAGCCAAGGTGCCCGAATCTCGCTCAATCATCGGAGGCGATTTCGAGGAGTCATTTACAAGCAGCCATCCTAAGTAATTGGAAAGGTACACACAGTACTCAGATAATACACAGCCAGTGTGCGAGATAATGGCGCAAGGACATTGAAACGGGAGCGGAGAGCGCACTCGGCTAGAAGGACATCAAGTCCTCAGGGGCGGTAACAGATTTTGCTCCAGGCAAGATGCTACGGCGTGAAACTAGGTATCGTCGCTGAACTTCCAGGTTAAATGACGTCCTAGTCCGAGCGATGGCGAGAGCGGGGGAGGGAGGGAGAGGGGAACCAGCCGGGACATGTATTCTTGCGCTCTTGCTCCAGGCAAGACGTGAGAGCGACAGACGGCGTGGAACTAGCCATCATTGTTTGAGCATCCAGATGCTTGAGGGGGGACCGGCCGGATGGCTGGGTTGACGAGATGGTCCCAGTGTGAAGCGCTTTTTCTCCAGGAAAAATGTGAATGAGGAACGGCGTAGACTAGCCATCATCGTTGAACATCCAGATATTTGAGTGGGAGGGGACCCGGCCTAGAGTCCAAGGTGGCAGGGATAGATCCCAGTGCGAACCGTGTTTGCTCTGGGCAAGACACGAGAACGAGAGAAGGGAGAAGAGGGAGGAAGAACCAGTCTGAGTCCCAAGGAGGGGGGGGGGTCCCGGCGTGAAACACGTTTGCCCCAGGCAAAATGCGTCACTACACTGATATTAGTTAGTGCAACTGGAACATGTTCGCGACATACTCTTTCATGGGGAATTCAGGATACGAAGGTCGGGGCCAACCTCCGCACGAGCAAATCCAGTTATCGAGTTCTTGCCTCGGGCAAAAGATCTCGACATTACTCGGGGAGAGTTCATAGCAGATCTGCTAAACCAGTTTCGTGGGTTGGCTTCGCATCATGCGACGTCAATTTTCTGACGTCTTCTGCATGCAAGTCAGTTATAGATAGGTACGAATGGACAGTTGGACGCACCAAGAGCGGATACAAAAACAAGGGAAGAATGGGATGGGGATTCGACGATTCGAAGCTTTTTAACTCGCATTCTTGAGAAGTTCAGCTGAATGCGGCAACGATAGAATAATGAATCGAACTTACCCGTCACGCATATGCAGGAGAAGTGCATAGAACGACGTTCTTTGTAGGACATTTTGATGGTTTTGAACTTTTTATGCGCTTTTTCAGACGGACTGTTCATAATGTCACATGTGAGATCATACACGCGAGTGAAGAGACATACCAAGAGATGTTTCCAATCGAATTCCTGATAGAAATGATAACATAGACTTTTGAGACGACTTTGTATATTATATCTTTTTTTTGCACATTTTGAAGTTTATACAAATTTTTTTCCATGACGAAAGGCTGCAAGACGGTCCAAAAAAGAAAAGGAGCTGATCAAGGAGTTAGTGTGCAACGGAGTAGACGTCACAAGGCTCGTACCAAGCTGGGTGGTTCTGCACTCTAGTACCAAGGATCGATATCCATGGGGTGCAGCCGCGCTTTCAGTTCTCTCATCGATTGTTTCGTCATCCTCCGACGCTTCTTTGCCAGTGCCTTTGAATTCGATCGCGTGATCTTGGCACACGACCAGATGGGAGGTGGTGACTGCGACGAAGACCGACGTGACGGAGGTTTGGAAACATGCACCCGTACATGAGACGATGGACGAAGGACACCTTGTAGGACGTCCTGACGTCTTGTGCACCATACAAGCTCCAAACGAAGCCCATCATTGAAATGCGCATGGTGTGTGGCCCACATCAGAGGGCAAAGGTATATTGGGCCATTGAACCCTGCCGATGTGGCAAGCTGAATGCTCTGCTTAATTTCGTCCACGGCCGGCTTCATGACAGTGAGTAGAGAACGTGAGGTCTTCTCCAGCTTCATCAGCAGTCCATCTATATCCTCGTCGATCTCTGCAAAGGCTTCCAGCCCATCCGCGGTGCTCCGTAGGAGCCCTTTCTTTAGCAAAGCCGCTCGCTTTTGGGATGAGGAGGACGTGGGCTGATTCATGATGTCCATGACTGATAGTCGTAGGTCATCTGGAGCCTGGCTGAGGGCAAGCTCGACAACTGTGTCGAAATCAAAAATAACGAATAGAAATCAGAGGAGAGGCCGCTTACTTCTGGAATGAGAGATATGTATCTCGTGGATCTGGGCAAGGTTGGGGAAGCTACGGAGGCAATTACTGAGAAGCAGAATCAGTTCTGCTCCTGCTGCGACCGTTCCACTTTTCATGTCTAGCGTGATGATATCCAAAACAGTGGCTTTCACCATCTTGGGATGTCCAGGAACAGCGCTGTGTGATTGAGACGTCAGTAGGGATAGATTCATCAAAGATACGACAAGTGAGCTACTTTGGGCGGTAGGTATTCATGATATGAAATCGTTTGATTCGTTGCCAACCATTTCTCGCAGCCAACCTTGCAAATGGTATCAACGCTTGGTTGGGAAGGAAGACGACATCGCCGTGACCGTCAATGAACGTAGCCCTTGACTCGTTCTCTTCCGAGTTTGTCGAGGGGACCAATAAGGGCGGTTCCACGTCGACGGCACCATGAAGGCGGAAGATGGTTTTCAACTTGTCTTCAACAATAGTATTCAAGTTTGCGTGTTCGGGAATATCAGCTTCGACATCATAAAGGAGATTACGAGTCGGGCGAGCCTGGCTAGCCGGCCATTTGAAGAGCACAGATATCAGAGTCTGATAGTGTGTCGAGTTGGGCACAGCTACAACAGAAAGACAGTCAGAGATGTCACAATTATGCCGTGAGGGTACTCACATATCATCCTCAAAGCCTCTTTGAAGTACTCATCTTCGACCCTAGGAGGCAACAAGGTACTTTGCGAGAGTTCCAGAGCGCTAGGACGTTTTGCAGGATCATGGCGAAGTAGCCATGAGATGACTAGGCGATGTGAGACGAATACAATACATTCTCGAAAACCACCTACTTTGTTTTTGTCTCGTGCGCTGGGCATCCCAATCACGAGGAAAATAAACCTCCTGCTTGCGTAGATCCTCGATAATTGCGATTCGCTCGGCACTGGTAGAGAATGGATAATTCATCTCAAAAAACACAATCTGGCAGACGTTTGGTAAGAGCCACGGCAATAGTGGGTCACAAACACGCCCCAAGACTGTATATGTCCGCCTTGTTATGGTTCCTTGGGCCCTTCTTCCGCGAGGAGACCTCGGGGGCGATGTATAGCTTCGTTCCAACCTCTGAATAAATCATTAGCTGGCATCACTTGTAGCTACCGAGTGTTGCGCTTGCCTAGAGTGAAGTCCGAATTGGAATGGATCACCTGCGGGGATAGATCCGAGGGGTCGACAGCAGCAAGACTTGGCGTAGCTAAACCAAAGTCACCGACTTTCAGGGAAGGTGCGCAAGTCAGCAATGGCACATCCAATCATTAACCAATCGCCTTTGCAGTCGCCTTTTCCATCTGTGTATCATATAAATTACTCGTCGATGTGGGCGGTCGAAACATGGACACACCAATGAAGATGTTTGTCAATTTGATATCCCTGTGCAACTGAGCAGGTAGGCTTGATCAGTGGCGAACACAACGCGTGGAATAGAGTAACTGACTATTCCCATACTGCCCATATGCACCAATGCCTCCAGGATTTGGTTGAATAGACGCCAGGCTTCCTCTTCCGACAAGCCTTCCGCCAGCCTCTGCAAAAAGACGGGTCAACCGGTACTATAACACATGCGCTACTTTGTACTCACTTCTTTCAGGGTCTGGCGCTCCATGAACTCCTGGATACAAATACAACGTAGTCAAAAGGATACCAACATCAAAATCCATCCACGCACCATCTGGATGCATAATGTCCGTGGTAAGACAGGCGGCGGTTTCACTTCTTCCTCTCCATAGTCCGACGTGAAGAGATGCTCGAGTCCGTCATCACTCTCATCCTCATCTTCATCCTTCTCATCCTTTACATCGGACCTAGTGAAGTGGATGCTCGGGAATGATGACATGCTTCCGGAACCTCCGTAATCGTCCAAGTCATTCAAATCGATGCTGAACGGGTCCGACTTATCATGCCGTTCCCATGACTGGGGAACGGAAGTCATGTTGTCTTCTGTGCCGGAATCAGAAGCAGTCTCAGAATCAGAAGATGGGCCAGGGGTGATAATTTCGGCCGTCTCTACCCACGTTGTATAGTACCGCACAATGAAACGATGAGAAAGCCTGCTTAATGCGTTCACTTTACGGAAGATTTTGGTGTCGCTTTGATCTGTACGAAGGCGAATCTTCTTCACTGTAAACGATGGTGAGCGCAAGAAGAGTTGTAGTATAGAACCCATTGCGAACCGGCGTAGATGCGAGAGTCAATCTTGTTGCGTGCTTTCACGACAGACCCGAAAGCACCTCTCCCCTGTAGAACTATTAATTTCATTCCGCCAAATATTCTGAAGGCGATTTCGTATCAACAACTCCAGTTCTTCCCAGTCTTCTTTCCACCTGCTTGCTTGTGTTGTGTTGGGAGGAAAACGAGGATATTCTTTCTCTGGTGAAGTGCCGTAATGAATTCCATTGCCAATCAGCGTCGCCGATCCAGGCACGGAAATTGATGGCGTGTGCATTCGTGAAGGAGAGGAAGTGGACATGGATGTGAGATCTGCGAGGAGACTCAAGCAAGTTATTTTTTACATTTCACCGTTTGATAG
>JBBPTX010000887.1:0-14853 GCA_038094595.1 Pulveroboletus aff. annulatus | reverse complement strand
CCAAGAAAACCATGCCTTGGACTTGGACATCCACCCAACAGATCGCTTTCGAACAACTTAAAGAGTTGTTCCTCCGTAAGCCCATCCTATTTATGCCTGATATCTCTTGCCCTTTTGCCATGGCCATCGACGCCTCCAAATATGTGTCGGGGGGTATCCTGTTACAAACCGATGCGAACGGGGATTGGCACCCCTGTTCCTACTTATCGCAATCATTCTCCTCCTCAGAATGCAACTACGACATTCACGACAGGGAGCTCTTGGCTGTTATCCGCGGTTTCAAAGCCTGGAGGCAGTACCTCCATGGCTCTCCCATCCCTATCACCGTCTTCTCCAATCACAAAAACTTGATGTACTTCTGCTGCCCCCAGGACCTCAATCGGCATCAGGCCCACTGGCTCCTGAACCTTGCCGACTATGATTACTCCATTACCCATGTCCCCGGTACTCAACTTGCTGGTCCGGATGCCCTCTCCCGACGCCCTAACCTCCTTCCTCACACCGATTCCGACAACTTCGAAGTCACCCTTTTTCCCGACGCCCTCTTCATCCATCTCATCGACTCCGCCCTCTCCAACCACATCACTTCCACCTCTGCCTTCGACGACCTCATACTCCATAAACTCCAAGAGATCAATGGCTCCCTTCCACCTGCCTTCCACTCTCGCCTTGCTGACTGGCAATTCTCTGACGGTGTCCTCCAGTATCAGGGACGCATCTATGTTCCTCCCGACTGTGACCTTCGCCACACTGTTGTCCAGCGTTCTCATGACCATGCCTCTGCAGGCCACCATGGCTATCTTAAGACCCACCAACTCGTCGCCTCCGAGTTCTGATGGCTGGGTCTCGCCTCCTTTGTCCGCTCCTACGTTGACAGCTGTGCCGTGTGCCAGCGCAACAAGACAAACATGCATCCTACCACTCCCCCCCTTGTCCCCATTCCTTCCTCCAGTTCTTGCCCGTTCCAACAGATCTCTTGTGACCTCATCACCAATCTCCCTCTCTCTGGGGGATTTGACTCCTTATTGGTCGTGGTGGACCACGGCCTTACTAAGGGGGTAATTCTTTGCCCCACGAAGAAGACCATCACCGCGGAGGGCGTCGCAGTGCTCTTTATCCACAAAGTCTACCTCCGCTTTGGACTCTACGAGAAAGTTATCTCTGATCATGGCCCACAGTTCGCATTAACCTTCGCTAAAGAACTCGGACGACTCCTCAACTACAACCTCTCTCTCTCTACTGCATATCACCCCCAAACTGACGGCAAAACTGAACGTGTCAACCAAGAAATCGAGACTTATCTCCACATCTACTGCGGAGACCACCCTTCTACTTGGTCCGATCATATCTCTTACACCGAATTTACCCACAATCACCATCCCCATTCCGTCACCGGCAAATCCCCGTTTTACCTCATGATGGGATATGAACCCCGTGCCCTTCCCTCGGTAATTGCCGACATCCACATCCCCGCTGTTGAAACCCGCCTCAAAGAGCTAACCGCCCTATGAGACGAAGCCCTCGCTTCCCATGAACTTGCATGCCAAGTCATGGCGTCCAGATTTAAGTCAAAATTCATCCCCTTCATGAAAGGACAACGAGTTTGGCTGAAGGCCAGGAATCTAAAAAGGTCTGTCCAAGATCCGAAATTCGCCGCAAAACGCGAAGGCCCCTTTGTTATCTCCAATGTCATTTCCTCTGTCTCCTATTGCCTCCGACTCCCACAAACGTGGAAAATTCACAACACATTCCATGCTTCCCTGTTATCGCCCTATCGCGAAAATGATGTACACGGCCTAAACTTCCCCACACCGCCTCCGGATCTTGTCGAAGGACAAGAGGAATACGAAATTGAATGTATCATACGGCATCGAGGTATGCCGTCGGCCCGTCAATACCTAATCTGATGGAAAGGGTACTCCGCCAAAGAAGATTCCTAGGAACCTAAGTGGAATTTAAAACATTCGTCAGAACTACTGGATGATTATAAAAGACAACACCCCCATGTCTTCCTTCTCTCATCCACATGCCCATCATGCTGCAAATAAACCCTCTCCACCTTCTACTCGTGGCCATCGAATTCACCAATGTCAATACCCCTGCCGCTGCACCCTCCACCAACCCCAACACCATCTGTCTTCCCTCTATCGACTCCGAGAGGGTCTCTCCTACTCGCCTCGCCGCCCCACAGCCTGTCAACTTCGCCACTCTTGTTGGCGATGTTCCCCAATCCCATGTATCCCCCGTCTCTGGCAGGATCCAATCCTCGCCATTGTTTACGCCTCCGCCCCATCGGGAACCTTCTCCCGGACCCCCCTCATTCTTAGGTGTTCACCGCCCCCAGCTTGTCCATGCCCCTAGCTCGGACTCCCTCGTCGCCCACTCCGGATGGGACTCTCAGGTCCCCTTAGACGTCTCTAACCACCGCCACACCAATCAGCTCCAGGAGGAACGGTTCACCGATGAGCACTACATTTGTTTTCATTCACTTATGTCTGATGATCACCTCCAGGTCCCTATTAATGTTTATTCTACCGATGGTTTGCCCATCTTTACTTGGTTCAAATCTGCAATGCAGTTGAACCACATTGCCACCTTTGTCTCTGGCTCTGGCCCGGTTTTCCCTCACACCACACTTGGCAGGACCATGTAGGATTTTATCTACCATGCGCACTACCAGTCGTACTCCCATGCCTTCCAAATGGGCTACGACTCCTTCCTCCTCGACATCGATAACCACTTCCGAGACCTTGCTGCCGCTGGTCGAGGGCTTGGCAACGAAGTCTTGCGGGATGGATCGCCTATCCACAGGCAAACACTCAATGACTGGTGGACTGGTCGAAACGGCAGAGATCGCGTATACCCCGGACACCCCCGTTTCAACCAGCAGTGCTTCCAATGTCATTGTCTAGGGCATACCCAGCTGTCTTGCCAGCAACACATCTGTACTGGGTGTCGTCGCTGCGCCCCTGGACACTCTCTTGCCCACTGCCCGGATGCTCCTTGCCCTCTTGCTTCTTGCCTCACCTCTCCCCGCACTCAATCCTCCTCCACGCAAACGTCCATACCTCGCTGCTCCCAAGCCGCATTCTGCAACGGGCAAATCGTCCATCGAGCCACCCCCCGCCGCACCTCTCATCAATCCTCCTCCTCCTCCCAACAATCTTACCATCCCGCGCCTTCCTCCCCTCACGCCCCTTCTCCCTATGAGGATGGAGACAAACTAGACGATGTCGGCTATGCCAACATCACCGGCTCCCCGGGACCCGCTTTCAGGGACTTGTAAGGAATCCTCACCGTAGCTTTGGGTTACTAAGGGGGTAATGTTATGATTCACTCGCAGGACAAATGCTTTCTCTTCTCTTTCTCTTTCGGACTAACATTTTCTACTTCTCACGCTTAAACCTCATTTCTTCCATGTCATTCTACGACATTCCATATACCTCATAAGCGTGCTTATTCCTCCACCGCACAGGTACTCTTTCACCTTCTGATCTTCTCATGCCATATGTGCCAGCCCTTAATGTTTCTCTCTCATGCATGGTTTTGCCATTGGCTTCCTATTTCTACCGCCACTTACCACGCCGGCCCTTAACCATTGTGACACGTAACCATCACACCTTTACTTCACTATATAAACCCCTCAACTGGGTCCCCCGTCTTCTCTCCTCAGCTTAGTTCTACCTACGGCTTGTTGCCTAGTTAGCACTAGCAATTTACTTGTTATTACTCCTCGAGTCTTCGCTCTACCATTAAGTGAGCGCTTCACACTATGGCCCGCCCGCCCTTGTGTGTCTTTACCTTGAATCTTTGAACCGTCTGTCAAGCTAGGCAGTGGTTACCTCTCGACCCGTCAAACTTCTTGACGGTACCTTCGACCCAGCAACCCCACGGCTGGCCTAACGTCGTCGTATATATGAACAACCGACTCCTCGACCTCTACTAGGCGTTAGTAGGTCTGCACGCGACCATACCCACGGTCATGTGTAACAGTCTTTTTCATGAGATTGATGAGTGGTCGGGCAATGTTAGAGTAACCAGGGATGAAATGTCTGTAGAAATTAGTGAAGCCCAAGAAGGAATGGATGTCTTTGACTTTTCGTGGCATTGGCCATTGAGTGATCCCATCCAGCTTGACAGGGTCCATAGCGAGTTGTCCTTCTTTGATGATCATGCCAAGGTATTCAACCTCCAGGATAGCAAATTGACATTTCTCTAGTTTGAGATGGAGATCAAGCTCCGTCATTTGTTGAAGGACATGGCATGTGTGTTCAGTGTGAGTCTCATCATTAGGGGAGAAGATGAGGAGATTGTCCATGTAAATGACTAACCATCCTTCGGCGATTATATCACGGAAGGAGTTGTTCATAAAGCATTGAAATATTGCAGGGGGGTTAGTCATGTCAAAGAACATAACCATCAGTTCAAAGAGCCCTTTATGGGTGAGGAAGGCACCTTTCCATTGGTGCCCATCCTTTATACATACATTGTTATATCCCCATCATATGTCGAACTTAGTGAAAATGCGAGCTCCCTTGAGTTTATCGAGGAGGTCAGAGATCAGAGGTAGCAGGTAGGCATCTTGAATGGTGTGTTCATTGAACTTGTCAACTACAACCTCTCCTTCTCCACTGCCTACCATCTGTTACGTGTGGCCCGGGTAGGGTCGCACGTAGACCTGCAACGACCTAGTCGTTGGTAGTCAAGGGGATCAACCGTCGGTTGGAGATGGCGGGGATGGTACGCGATGGTACCCAAGGGGTTCGAGGGGACGTCTGAGAGAGTGTCTCAAACGTGCAGTGTTCACTCAAGAGTCGAACAGAGGACTCGTAGAGGTGTGGATCAAAGGGAGCGATGAATTACTAGGCAGGGGCTAGGCCGATACACAGGTAAGACAAAGCTAAGGGAAAGGCATAAGGCCAGATCGACTGGTATATATAGTGAAAGGTGACGTGTGACAGTAACGTCACAGGGTCAAGGGTATGGGTTAAGGGCCGGCGTGGTAAACGGCGTTAGAATGTGAAAGAACACGGGAGAATGTGATAGAACCACGCGTGGGAGGGGAAACACGAACGTGCCGGTGCATGCAGCGTAAGAAGGTGAAGCACGTGTGCGATAAGGCAACATGAGGGAGATAAGTGCACAAGGAACACGTAAATGCGATGACGTACATGTGAGATACCTCGGAGAGCCGAGGGGCAAGGGTAAAGGGTTGGCGTGGGCAACTGGAGAAGAGCGGAAGTGTGAGCGTATGTGCAAGGAGAAAGAGAAAGAAAAAGGAGAGACATGCCCGGCACGATGAATTGTAACACCATCCTCAAACCAATGGCAAAACCAAACACATCAACCAAGAAGTTGAAAGGTATCTCCACATCTACTGCAGAGACCATCCCTCTACTTGGTCTAAACATATTTCCCATGCCAAATTCATGCATAATCACTGCCCCCATTCTGTCACTGGCAAATCCCCATTTTACCTCATGATGGGGTATGAACCCTGTGCCCTTTCCTTGGTGTTCACTGAAACCAACTTCTCTGCCATAGAATCCCATCTCAAAGCTTTGACCACTTTATGAGATGAGGCCCTCACATCCCATGAACTTGTGCATCAAGTCATGGCATCCAGGTCTAAGTCAAAATTTGTGCCCTTTGAGAAAGGACAATGAGTTTGGCTGAAGGCCAGGAATCTTAAAAGGTCCATCCAAGATCCAAAATTTGCTATCAAATATGAAGGCCCTTTCATTATCTCTAACATAATCTCTTCCATTTCCTATCACCTCCAACTCCCATGAATGTGGAAAATCCACAACATGTTTCATGCCTCATTGTTATCACCCTATTATGAAAATGATGTCCATGGCCCAAATTTCCCTACACCACCTTCAGATCTTGTTGAAGGACAAGAGGAGTATGAAATAGAACATATCATACAGCATCGAAAAATGCTGTCAGCCTGTCAATACCTGATCCGATGGAAAGGATATTCCACAGAGGAAGAATCATGGGAACCTGAGAGGAACCTGAAACATTCGTCAGAGTTACTTGACGATTATAAAAGATAACACCTCCATGCTTTCTCCCTTTCATCTGCATGCCCACCATGCTGCAGATAAATCCATTCCATCATCTACTCATGGCCATCAAGTTCACCAATGTCGATACCCCTGCTGCCGCACCCTCTATCAACCCCAACACCATCCGCCTTCCCACTACCAACCCCGAGAGGGTCTTTCCTACTCGCCCCACTGCCCCTTAGCCTATCAACTTTACCACTCTTGTTGGTGGTGTTCCCCTCTCCCATGTCTTTCCTGTCTTGGGCAGGATCCAATCCTTGCCATCATTTACACCTCCGCCCAATCAGGAACCTTCTCCCAGACCTCCCTCATTTTTAGGTGTCCACTGTCTGCAACTTGTCCGCACACCCAGCTCGGACTCCCTTATTGTTACAGCTATATATTTTTCACCTTTCTCTATGCGCATACAGACACTTTCTTTATCTTATCAAGGAAAAACCTAACTTAGACACTGTGCCAGACACAGGGGATCTACAGGCCCTTCCAGATCAGTGGGCTTCATCTTCAGCCCTTCACCTTTCACCCCACTGATCACACACACATATTTAATACATCGTGATCATCATAGACCTTACATCAGTCACCCCATCACTGTGATGTGATCCCTTATCTTTAATTACCATTGACACCTTCCATTCTACCCACCCACAGCAGATCAATGTCTAGTAACCTCATGTATATATTAATCTCCGTTACAGGCTGACTCCTCATGTCGATCATGTTGGACCTAGGGGATGGACTTATGTAGATACATATCTAGATCGGTATGCAACATGTATCTACACATAGAATAATATATAAAGCGAGACTGGACAGAGCTAAGTCTCCAGTCTAGTTCTCCTGTTCTACTGCCTACAAAGCATCTTTAAGAATTCACTCGACATCTAGATAATTGGTGATTGCCTACAATGACTGTAGTCGCAACACTTATTGCCCACTCTGGCTGGGATTTACAAATGCCCCTAGATGTCTTGGCTCACCAACATGTCAATCGCCTTCCAGAAGAGTGATTCACTGATGAGCATTACGTCCGCTTCCATATCCTTATGATTGACGATCGTCTCCATGTTCCTATTAACGTTTATTCTTCAGATAGTTCCCCTATTTATACATGGTTCGAAACTGCGATGCAGATCAATCACATCGCCACCTTTGTATCTGGCTCAGGCCCGATCTTTCCTCATACTACCCTCGGCAGGACCATGCAGGATTTTATCTATCACGCACGCTATCAGTTGTACTCTCATGTCTTCCAAATGGGTTACAATACCTTCCTCCTTGACGTCAACAACCACTTCCGAGATCTTGCCACCGCAGGTCAAGGACTTGGCAATGAAGTCTTGAGAGACGGATCACCTATCCACAGGCAAACGCTGAATAACTGGTGGACTGGGCATAATGGTTGGGACTGCATATATTCCGGGCAGCCCTGCTTTAATCAACATTGCTTCCAATGTAACTGTCTCGAGCATACCCAATTGTCTTGTCAACAGCATGTCTGCACAGAATGCTTATGACGAGCTCCTGGCCATTCCCTTGTCTGCTGCCCCAGATCCTCTCGCCCCCTTGCCTCTCGCCTCACTTCCCCTTATGCTCAATCCTTGTCTATGTCCACACCACACCGCCCCCAAGCCATGTTCCACAATGAACAAATTGTCCGTAGAGCCCCACCCCATTGTACCTCTCATCAATCATCCTCATCCTCCCAGCAATCCTATCACCTCATGCCATCCTCCCCCCATGCTCCCTCTTCATATGAAGATGGGGATGAATTAGACGATGTTGGTTATGCCAACATCACTGGCTTCCCAGGACCAGCCTTTAGGGACTTGTAAGGAATCCTCGCTGTAGCTTCAGGTTACTAAGGGGGTAATGTTACGATTTGTTCGCAGGACAAATACTTTTTCTCTTCTTTCATTATCAGACTAATCTTTCCATTTCTCATGCTTAACACACATTCTTCCATGATGTTCCATACTTCTCGTTAGCATGCTTATCCCTCACTGTGCAAGTACTTGTTTTCTTCTGCTCTTCTCATGCTATCTGTGCCAGCCCTTAACATTTCCTTCTCACGTATGGCTTTCTTATTGTTCTTTCTATTTCTAACGCCACTTCCCACACCAGCCCTTAACCTTTGTGACATGTAACTGTCATGCTTCTATTTTACTATATAAACCCTTCAACTGGGCTCTTTGTCTCTTTTCCCTAGCTTAGTTCTATCTACGGCTTGTTGCCTAGTTAGCACTAACAATCCATTTACCTTTGCTCCTCGCATCTTCGCTCTACCATTAAGTGAGCACTTCACTCGATGGCCACCCACCTTCGTGTGTCTATATCCTTGACCCCTTGACCCGTTTGTCAAGCTAGACAATGGTTATCTTTGACCCATCAAAACCCTTGACAGTACCCTCGACTCAGCATCCCCACAGCTGGTCCTACATCATCATATATATGAACGACTGAATCCTCTTGACCCTACTAGGTGTTAGTAAGTCTACACGTGACCTTAACAAGGGCCACATGTAACACATTCCTTTGCTGTTTCCATGCCAGCCCTTAGATGTTTTACATGTCGGCCCTCAATAGATCTCCCTTCACTATATATACTTGTCAATCAAGCCTTATGCTCTTCTTCCTTAACCTAGTTCTACCTATGGCTTGTCATCTAGTTAGTCCTAGTGTCATGACTGAGATTTTCACCAAGTCCAACTCCTGTCCTCTCTGTACATCTCCGGACTTCATAGACACGAACTCTGTTACTCTTTTGTTTATTAGAGCACCTCACCCCCTTGGACATTCACGTGATGTTTCTGGTACTTTCCATGACTATGATTCAATTACACTCACATCTGCTTACCTTGTCATTCTATATTACTTATGCTCCTTGTGCCTTGTGCACAGCTCTGGCTTTTCCTATGACCGGACATGACCTGGTCTCCAATCACTCCTTACTCCATCTTACTCATTCCTTAGTCACTCTCCGTTCCCCTCATTGCCTCATGCCTTACAATTTATGGTAGTGCTCCATTAGTATATAAGTCTACACTTGTACTCCGTAGCACTTTAGTATGAATATCAAATAAGTCCTACCTCTTGGACTTCCCTCTCCTCTCTCTCTGATACCTCAGAGACTCTGGTCTGTATAAGGATGTGACACATAAGTTCTGTGTCAAAGTCCCAACCACCTCTGCCTCCCTCTCTTTGTTCACACTCACACCTCCGCACCTCTGCATCTACTCCCCTTCATGTGGCCTTGGACCAGTCTGGAGTTCACAGATTTGATAGTATATTTGTACTCCCACTTGTATAGACTGTCACCCCATCATGAACACTCATTGTGTCACTCAAACCCAGCAGTAACAATGTGCTAGCTTCCTCCAAACTGCATTTGATAGTCATTGTATAGTCCTAGGCAGATATAGCATCTCCTCCATACTTCCCCCTTCATCTGCCTCTCCCGTGATATGTGCAATCCTCAGCCTGTTACGTGTGGCCCGGGTAGGGTCGCACGTAGCCCTGCAGGTGACCTAGCCTTCAGGAGTCGGGGGTTCAACCGTCTTGATGGGACAGCGGTGGTGGCAAGAGTCTTGCCCAAGGGTTTAAGAGGGCGTAAGGGAGAGTGTCCGATACGCACAGAGTTCACTCAAGAGTCGAACTAGGACTCGTAGAGGTGGGGGCGACAAAGAGTGAGCTTCGATTAGGAACTAGACTAGGTCTATTCACAGGAAGATCGAAGTTAGGGAAGAAAGGCATAAGGCCAGATCAACTGGTATATATAGTGAAGGGTGACATGTGACAGTAACGTCACAGGGTCAAGGGTATGGGTTAGGGCCGGCGTGGGAAGCGGCAATAGAATGTGAAAGAACAAAGGAGAATGTGATAGAACCCATGCGTGAAAGTGAAACGCAATGTGCTGGTGCATGCGGCAAGTGAAGGTGAAACACGTGTGCGATAAGGCAACACGAGGGAGATAAGTGCACAAGACACGTAAGTAGGATAACGTACGTGTGACGGAGACCTCGGAGAGCCGAGGGACAAGGGTAAAGGGTTGGCGCGGGCAACCGGTGAAGAGCGGAAGAGTGAGCGTATGCGCAAGGTAAAGAGAAAAGAAAATGAGAAGGACGTGCCCGGCACGATGGATCGTAACACAGCCATGACCAACCTTCTCCTTCAGCCAGACATTGTCACACCCTGCAAAGTAATGATCTGTTGGGGCCAAAGTTTCAAGAACTGCCCAATAAAGATAACCAAGGGGACAATGAACCCATCCAGTTACAGCAAGGAGGAGGGGCCAGCAACCCTCTGTCTCCGCCTCTGAATGACCCCAGAGACGACAGAGATGATGGACTCAACGACAATGATGATGACAATGATGATTTTAATGAGGACGACATTAACAACCTCTATGGATCTAATGAAGATAATTGTGACAACGTGCCCCTTGGATATGAGCCCCTCACAAAGCTTGCAGACGCTATAAGGGACATGACCTGGGAAGCCCTCCATCAGAAAACTGACTCTGATTCCACCAAACCTAAAGTCCGAGAGCCAGACACCTTCGATGGCATTGAGCCAAAGAAGCTCCGTGCTTTCATAGTTTAGTGTGAGCTGAATTTTCAAGCATGCCCCAAAACATTCTGCAAGGACCACGCCAAGATCATCTTCACTTAGTCCTACCTCAAGGGCATGGTGTTAGAGTACTTTGAGCCAGACTTCCTCAAAGGAGAACCATCAGAGTCTCACCCACTCTGGATGGATGATTGGGCATCCTTCTTCTATGAGTTGCAAAGCAACTTCAGACCTCACAACCCCATCACCAATGCCGAGGCTCAGCTTAAGCAACTCCGTATGAAGGACTCACAATGTATCACCAAGCACATCGTAAACTTCAACTGCTTTGTATCTCAAGTCTGCAACTGGGGCCATGAGGCCCTCTGGCATAGTTTCTACATAGGACTCCCAGACTGCATCAAGGATGAAATAGCTTGTCAAGGCAAGCCCGACACCATCATGAAGCTATAACAATTGGCCCAGAAGAAAAACCACAGGTATTGGGAGTGCAAGAATAAAATCATGCGCACCACCAAGGCCTCCGGATCTAACAACTCTGGAGCCCAGAGCCCCTCAAAAACCCCCATAACAACTCTGTTGTCCTCTGGCAACAACAACCAGAAAGCCAAGGACTCAAGTTCACTCAAGCCCTCTGGCTCCACCTCCAACTCTGGTTCCTCCAAGGGCGGTTTGGATGGTGGAGGTAAAGGTAACAAGGACAAGGACTCCATCTTGTTCAAGTTAGGCAAGAATGGAAAGCTCCTCTATGAGGAGTGCCAATGCCACCTAAAGAACAACCTTTGTTTGTTCTGTGAGCAATCTGGGCACACTACCAAGGAGTGCCCTAAATCCACCTCAAGGGCCTTGAAGGCTTGTGCTATGACAGCCACTCCAGCTGCTCTGGCTGATTTGCCTTTTAGCTCCACCTCCTCTGAGGCAAAAAAATAAAGGGTGACTCCTGTATCTCCACATGAGCTAGGAGTCACATTATTCCAGACCATGCTCTTATGGAGCTACAACTTAACATGTCCACTCTCTCCAATCCACTTTCACTTCATCCTGAAATTTCTCTTCCTCTGTATAACCTCTTCAATATTTCTGTTATGATTTCCCTTTTCTTTTATCCTCACTAACATTCCATGAACTATGCTCCATATGTATCTTTTGTAGCCTAACTTTTCCTTCACTCTCGTGCTACCAAGACCCTCCATACATTGCTCACAAGAGAACCGCTCATTAAGTTCTCTCTTCTCTTTCTTATTTGTGCCTCTACATGAACCCCTTTTTACACCATTTCACTTTCTTGCAGATACATAGATTGGTAGCTCTACACATCTGTTTTGTGATTGCATCAAGGACTAAGGTCCATTTACGTGTCAACAACCTATAGGGTTCGACTTCCTTGTCTTATTACAGTTAATCACCTAGTATACTCCTTAGCTTTGTTCTACCTATGGCTTGTCACCTAGTTAGTGCTAGCAATCCATTTACCTTTGCTTTTTGTGTTGTTACTCTACCATTAAGTGAGCGCTTCACTCGATGACCCACCCATCTTCGAGTGTCCAAACCCTTGACCCTACAACCTGCTAGTCAAGCTAGACAGCAGTTACTCTAGACCTGTCAACACCTTGACAGTACCCTTGACCCAGTATTCCTATGGCTGGTCCTATGTTGTCATATACACAAATGACTGAACCCTTGACCCTACTAGGTGTTAGTAGGTCTATGCGCAATCTTACCCAAGGCCACGCATAACAATCTCTGTTCTTCTTAATTCTGGCTCCACCCATAACTTCATAGACTCTTCTTTTGTTTTCACTAATAAATTGCCTACATATGCAGTCTGTTACGATTTGCTTGCAAAACGAACACTTTTTCTTTTCTGTCTCTTTCAGACTAATTGTTTATTTTCTCATGCTTAACTCGCAATATTCCATGACATTCTATGACATTCCATACACTTGTAAGTGTGCTTATCTTTTACTGCACAGATACTCATTTCTCTTCTGATCTTCTCACACCAAATGTGCCGGCCCTTAATATTCCTCTCTCACGCATGGCTTCTCTATTGTTCTCTCTATTTCTAACACCACTTCCCACACTGGCCCTTAACCATTGTGACATGTAACTGTCACACTTCTATTTCGCTATATAAACCCTTCAACAGGGTCATTCATCTCTTTTCCTTAGCTTAGTTCTACCTATGGCTTCTCACCTAGTTACTTTAAGCAATCTATCCTTATTCCTTGTGTCTTCGCTCTACCATTAAATGAGCACTTCACTCGATGGCCCATCCACCTTTGAGTGTCTTGAACCTTTGACCCTACGACTTGCTAAGTCAAGCTAGACTAGTGGTTACCCTTGATCTATCAAAACCCTTGATGATACCTTCAACCCAGCATTCCCACAGCTGGCCCGATGTTGTCATATACACAAATGACTGACCCCTCGACCTTGCTAGATGTTAGTAGGTCTATGTGTGACCTTATCCCAGGCCATGCATAATAAAAGAACTAAGCTGCCTTCTTGTTCGGGTACTATCACATATGCCATCCATCATAGCTTTCCATTGAAACTCTCAAACCACTGATCTGCATTGGAACCCCCAAGAACCACCGCACACCTCGCACATCGACTTCTCTGATACCCTCGATGATCCCAACCAAGCATATTGGGACAAAGACCCCAATGAGCCTTTACTAGACTCTGATGAAGAACTCGCCACTTGCGACCTTGCCCATAGTTTTTCTGCTTCTGTGCGAATACCTTGTCCCCAGACCCCTCCATTTGCGACACCTAGATGACAAACTGGCCACATCTTTTCCCCGATCCCTCATCCTCCGTCCCCCACCATGTCTACAAAACCCCTTGAACTTCACATTGATGCCCCCAAGTGGTATAATGGTGACCACAAGACTGCCAAGCAATGGCTAGACTCCATCATCTTCTACCTCAACATCAATGCTGAGGTATACACCACCAACCCTAAGTGAATCACATTCACTCTCTCATACATGACTAGGGGCCCTGCCCTAACTTGGGCTAATACCTTCCAAGCATCGAAGATTGCAGCCGATGGCTCAATTTCGATGGGATCTTGGTCTGACTTCCATGATGCCTTCATCACGGCATTCAAACACCACAACACCACTGGCAATGCTATTGCCTAGCTCACCACCACCCACATGACCACCACCAAGAATGGTGGTTACTCTCCTTCACTAACTGAGTACAACGCTCAGTTCCAGAACCACTATGCCACCACTGGCATAGCAGATCACAACGTCTGTTTCGATTCATTGTGCCAGGGGCATATCTACCTCCTTTTTCTTCTCCTCCTTTGCTTTCCTATGAGCACACTCACCTTTCAGCTCTTCTTGACTGCCGTGCTTACCCTTCATCCTTATCCCTTGGCTCTCTAAGAACTCTCTCATGTACATCTTCACACTTATGTGTTCTTGTGCATTTATCTCCCTTGCATTGTCTTATTGCACATGTGCTTCACCTTCTCTCGCCGCATGCACCGGCACATTGCATTTCCCTCTCACGCATGGGTTCTATCACATTCTACCTTGTTCTTTATATTCTATTGCCGCTTCCCACACTGGCCCTTAACTCTTATCCTTGACCCTGTGATGTTACTATTATGCATCACTCTTCACTATATATACTAGTTGATCTGGCCTTATGCCCTTCTTCCTTAGCTTTGA
The DNA here is from genome assembly GCA_038094595.1 of Pulveroboletus aff. annulatus. NCBI lineage: Eukaryota > Fungi > Basidiomycota > Agaricomycetes > Boletales > Boletaceae > Pulveroboletus > Pulveroboletus aff. annulatus. Next base: position 518 of record JBBPTX010000887.1, on the reverse strand, counting down.
TCTACCTACGGTTAGGCCTAGTCCTTGCCTAGTAATCGAAGTCTCCTTTGACCCACACCTCTACAAGTCCTAGTTCGACTCTTGAGTGAACTCTGTACATTCGAGACACTCTCTCAATGTCCCTCGATACCTCGGACACTCTCTATGTGCCACCACTGCCATCGCCTCCATGATGGTTGAATCCTCTGCCCAACCCTACTAGGTCAACAGTAGGTCTATACGTGACCTTACCTGGGCCATGAGTAACAATGTCCTCATTGGCTACTACTCAGCCACAATCCCCGAAGTCCTCATGTGCCGAATCCTGGCCATGGAGAAGATTCCCACCACCATCCACAACTGGTTGAAGAAGGCTGTCACCTTCCAGACCCACATAGAGTATGCTAGAGAGATCGCCGCTTGCCACAAGACCCCCTCACGCCACATGTATCATCAGTACACTGTCCCCACTCCCACCAAAGACCTTAATGCAATGGACATTGATGCTGTCCATCTCCCACATCTCACCCCAGAAGAAC
>JBBPTX010000886.1:0-14880 GCA_038094595.1 Pulveroboletus aff. annulatus | reverse complement strand
CTGAAGTCGAGTGTTCAAATCATGGGAAAGGAGAATAATGAAGTCAAGAGTTCGAATCACTGAAGTGGCAAATTATCAGGTCAAGGGTTCAAACCATGAGAGTGGCAAAAATCATAAAGGCCAACACTCCCCCCTGATTGCGCAACTCTCTAGCTCCCCTTTAACCCAGCTAGTCCCAACATCTGGCAGAAATACTGCACCTTGACTTGAGGCAATGCCTTTGTCAATAGATCAGCAGGCATCTCACCAGTAGGGACAAAGGAAGGAGAGATAACGCCTTTATCCACAACATCCCGCAGCCAGAACCAGCGCAAGTCCAGTTGCTTCATCCGTCTGTGGTGTTCTGGGTGTTTCGCCACTTGGATTGCAGACTGGTTGTCCATATAGAGCGAAGAAGGGGAAGTCGGATCAAAGCCAATCTCTGAAAGGAGCTGGCACAACCAGACAATCTCCTTGCCTGCTTCGCATGCAGCGATGTACTCCGCTTCAGTCGTGGACAATGTGACAAGAGACTGACGCTTCGACATCCAGGAAACAACACCAGTTCCCATCTTAACGACATATGCACCAGTAGAACGTCCAGTGTCCTTGCAACCACCATGATTCGCATCAGAGAACGTCTGGAATAGCTCAGACGATGCAGGATCAGGGGCATAGGTGATTCCATAGTCCATAGTGCCCTTGACATAGCGAAAGAGGTGCTTGATCGCATTCCAATGAGCAATACCAGGGTTTGATGTAAAAGATGCAAGCTGGCCAACAGAATAAGCGATATCAGGGCAAGTGGTGCAGGAGAGATATTGAAGAGATCCAACTGCGCCACCATAATCCACATCCTTCATCTGTGAGCGCTCTTCGTCAGATGTGGGGCACTGATCACGAGAAAGACACAGTCCAGGATCCATAGGAGTTGTGACAGGCTTGCAGTTGGTCATGCCATAGTGGGAGAGCATATCGATGCAGTATTGCTGCTGAGACAGCCTGATCGAACGCTTCGCCTGATCACGATCGATTTTGAGGCCTAGGATCTCTGTGGTAGGACCTAAATCACAAATCTTGAAGTGGGTGTGAAGCGTAGCCAAGACAGACTTGATGGCATCGAGAGATTTCGAGGCAAAGGTCATGTCGTCGACAAACACAGGCAGGATGACACGCATATCGTCCTTGGAGTAGATGTAAACAGCAGCATCTGAATACACCTGGCAGAATCCCATAGACTCGAGAACAGTACGCATCTTGCGATTCCATCGATTGCCACCTTGCTTAGTACCATAGACAGCCTTGTTAAGCTTGCACACCATTTTCCTTGGATCACCCTCTGCATATCCTGCTGGCTGTTCCATATAGACATCGCAATCGATCTCCCCATTTAGATACGCATGAGAGACATCCACAGACCAGAGATGGAAGTCATGGATCGCAGCCAGAGCGAGGATAATGCGAAGCGTTGGAAGATGCACTGTTGGAGCAAAGACCTCAAGATACTCAAAGCCAGGACGCTGATTGAATCCCTGTGTGACGAGGCGTGCCTTGTAACGCTCAAAGGAGCCATCAGCGTGGAACTTCTTGGTAAACACCCACTTTGAGCCAATGACAGGACGATCGCATGGCCTAGGGACAAGAGACCAAGTGCCATTGCTTCTGTGCACTGCAAGCTCCTCTAATGCGGCATGGCGCCATTCGTCTGCATCATCACGATGCATGGCTTCATTAAACGTCCTAGGATGGGCTTCCTTCGCAGCATAGGCCATGAAAGCGTCCTCATCGTCGTCCTCATCATCAGGATCGTCGACCAGCTGAGCAGGGCTGAGTTTCCACCATTCTCAAGGTGGATTTCTTCGTCTGGAAGGTAGCCTAGCACCGATGCCAACAGGTGTGTTGTGATCGATCGCTGGTGCTGGTGGAGGTTGTATTGGAGAAGGAGGACGTCTTGGAGGCGTAGCAGGTGCTTGAACCACTGGTTGGACCACTCCCCCCGGATCAGGCGCCTGCGGAGCATTGGAAACAACAGGGGGAGCATTGTCCTCATCGTCCGACAGCACAGGAGCAGTATAAGGATGGTTACCAGCAGAAGTACCACGACGAGCGAGGTGAAGATGAGGAAGGAAGTGAGATTCATCAAAGTCAGCATGCTCAGAGATGATGGTGTGCTTGGTGTCTGGGTTGTAGAACTTCCAACCCTTGTAGCCCTGAGGATAGCCAATAAAGACGCATTTCTCGAAGTGAGGGATTAAGGCAGCACGTTTGTCCTTCTGCAAATGCACATAGGCGAGGCAACCCCATATCCGGAGGTGAGAGACATCAGGCTTGCGACCATGCCAAAGCTGATAAGGTGTGGTGTCATCAACTGCAGAGGTAGGACAGCGATTCCAGACATGGATGAGCGCAGCAAGAGCTTCTCCCCAAAACGCCATGGGCAATCCTAATTCAGCCAACATAGCAGTGAGGTGCTCAGCCAGGACACGATTAGCACGTTCAGCGACCCCATTTTGCTGTGGACGGGCTCTGATAGTGTGCTGGCGTTCAATTCCACATTGCATAGTGAAATCAAGCATAGCATTGCTCATATACTCGCCACCCTTGTCATCCCTTAAGGTCTTCAACTTTCACTCTGTCTGGTTCTCAGCATAAGCTTTGAATTGCTTGAACGCATCGAAGACGTCTGATTTGGCCCGAATGGGCATGACAAAGCGATAGCGAGAGTAATCGTCGATGAATGTAACCCAATAGCGACAACCAGTGAACGTCCTGTAGGGTACTTCATGGACATCGCTGTGGACCAGCTCAAGGGGACGAGAAGCGCGCCAACCAGATGGGGGAAAGGGATTTGCATGCATTTTGCCAGCCAGACAAGGCTCACAGACAGTGGTAGGCGGAGTCCTCACATCCAACCGCAAACCAGTGACCATGTCACGCTTGACAAGTGCCTACACACCATCTAGGTGATGATGCGCAAGTCTGTGGTGCCAGAGTGCGAGATAAAGTGGGGCAGTGGTAGCTGGGCTGGCAGAGTGCATCGCTGGCTCAGTGGCACCATCCAACAACGCTGCATTGTTGTCGTTGATGCTGGCCATGAAGAGAGGGGTGCCAGCAGGACGACAGAACATCATGTGAGTGGAGGTGATATTGACAATGAAGCCAGAATGACGAGTGAGATACAGGATGTTACGTGTGGCCCGGATAGGGTCGCACGTAGCCCTGCTATATCCGCCTAGGCGGGAGTCGGTGGGTCAACCGTCGGGGGAACCAACGGCAGTAGCGCAACCTAAGCTGCGAGACGATGAAGGATACGCGAGAGCGAGGATACTCAGGCGTCGAGGTTCACTCAAGAGTCGAACGAGACTCGTAGAGGTGTGGTCAAGGGGTGACAACGAGGTGTATTCACGGGAGAACACTACAAGTAGGCGGAAGGCCACAGGGAGCTCGAAGTTAGGGAAGAAAGGCATAATGCCAGATCGACTGGTATATATAGTGAACAGTGACGTGTGACAGTAACGTCACAGGGTCAAGGGTAGGGGTTAAGGGCCGGCGTGGAAAACGGCAATAGAATGCGAAGGAATGCCATGGAAGGCGTAAGAACCACGCGTGAGAAGGGAATATGAATGTGCCGGTGCATGCGGCGTAAGAAGGTGAAACATGTGTGCGATAAGGCAGCACGAGGGAGATAAGTGCACAAAGACACGTAAGTAGTGTGACGTACGTGTGACAGAGACCTCGGAGAGCCGAGGGGTAAGGGTAAAGGGTTGGCGCGGGCAACCGGGGAAGAGCGGGAGAGTGAGCATTCGCGCAGGGATGAGGAGAAAGAAAAGGGAAGAACGTGCCCGGCACGATGAATCGTAACAAAGGACACATGAAGGTGAGGAGCCGAGTGTGAAGCATTCACTTAATAGTAGAACGAAGACTGAGGAGTAAAGGCAAGTGGATTGCTAGCACTAACTAGGCGACAAGCCATAGGTAGAACTAAGCTAAGGAAGAGGAACGAGAGGCCCTGTTGAAGGGTTTATATAGTGAAGTAAAGGCATGACAGTTACATGTCACATTGGTTAAGAGCCAGTGTGGGAAATGGCGTTAGAAATGGGAAGAACAATAAAGAATCCACATGTGAGAGAAAGATGTTAAGGGCCAGCACATACAGCGTGAGAAGAGCAGAAGAGAAAAGAGTACCTGCGCAGTGAGGGATAAGCATGCTTACGAGATGTATGGAATGTCGTAGAACGACATGGAGGGATGTGAGTTAAGCGTGAGAAAGTAAACGATTAGTCTGAAAGAGAAAGAAGAGAAAAAGCATTCATCCTGCAAGCAAATCATAATATATTCAGCTTGCACTCAATGTCACCAGAAGAAAGAAATTATCCTATTGCAGACAAAAAGATGTTAAGTATCATCAGGGCACTAGAGAAATGATGTTATGCATGACCTTGGGTAAGGTCACGTGTAGACCTACAAAGCCTACAGCCTAGCAGGATTGAGGATTCCAAGGGCGTCATTGAAGATATCGACACAACAAAAGAGGGCCAGCCATGGAGTTGCTGGTTCAAAGTACCATCAAGAAGAGTAGACGGATCAAAGTAACATTAACATGTCAAGAGTTCCTATGCCTAGCTTGGTAGTAGGGTCAAGGGTTCAAGAGTAGAGACACACGAAGGCTGAGAAGCCTAAGTGCAAAGCATTCACTTAATAGTAGAATGAAGACTGAGGACCAAAGGGAATAAATTGCTAGCGCTAACTAGATGGAAGCCATAGGTAGAACTAGGTTTAAGAAAAGGAGCATAAGGCTTGGTTGATGAGTATATATAGTGAGTAGAGGTCCATTGAGGGTCAGCATGTGAATTGCTTAAGGACCGGCATGGGAACAGCAATAGAATGTGATGGAATTGTGAAGAACAGTAAAGAAGCATGCATCAGAGAAAAATGTTAAGAGCTAGTGCATTCAGCATGAGAAGAGCAGAAGAAGAACAAGTACCTATGTGGTGAAGGAATAAGTATGCAGATGAGAGGAATGGAACATCATAGAATGACATGGAAGAATGCAAGTTCCATGTGAGAAAGAGATAGTCAGTCTGATAGCAAAAGTAAAGAAAAAGAGTACACCCTACAAGCGAATCATAACAAATGGTATCATTATCTAGAAGGAACAGAATATCCATTCGAAGTATGGAATGACCATGCAAATCTTCAATACTTTATGAAAGTGTAGGATCTATCTAGAAGACAAGCTAGATGGATGCAATATCTATCCAGATTTAACTACACCTTCATATATAAATCAGGATCATCAAATGCAAAAGCAGATGCTCTCTCTAGAAGAGAAGTTCATGCACAGAGAAGAAAAGATGATAATAAAGGCATAACTATGATATCTCCAGAGTAGATAAGAACAACATTATCCAAAGTTGCAATCTACGATGAAGGGGCACAGCTACAACAAGAAATATTTAATCAAACATGTCTCTTGATAGAGACAGAAGTACAGAAGCTATGTAAAGAACACAAAGTATGTGAAGAAGCCAATGGGCTTCTGTACCAAGAAGAAAACCGATTATACATTTGGCCAAAAATAATGAAGATTTACGAATCAAAACCCTTAAATTATGTCATGACTCACCTATGGCAGGTTATCCTGGAAATGAAAAGACTATTGAATTAGTCTTATGTCATTATTGGTGGCCAGGGGTCACAACTCAGAACAAAGACTATGTATCTCGTTGTAATCGATGTGCATGAATGAAGCCTTTAAACCAGCCTAGCTCTGGTTTATTATAGCCCTTAGAAATCCCTATTAGACCCTGGCAGGACATATCTGTTAATTTTGTCACCGATCTATCAGAAAGTAACAGATCAAACAGCATTCTAGTTGCTGTAGATTGCTTCTCAAAAAAAGTGGTGCTTATTGCTTGTCACAAGACGATGTCCACCATCAAGACAGCAAGTCTCTACCTACATCACATCTTTAAGCATCATGGAATTCCCCTATCTATAGTGTCCAATCGAGGACCATAGTTCGCTTCACAAGTCATGGCAGAGCTTTGCAAGAAGCTTAACATTAGACAATGTCTATCTATAGCACATCATCCTCAGACAGATGGTCAGACAGAAAGGATGATCAGAGACGTTCAACAATATTCTGTGCAGAGCGCCAAGGTGATTAGTCTCAATGGTTGCCAATTGCACAATTTAGTTATAATTCTAAGAGGCAAGCCTCCACGAAGAAGTCTCCTTTTGAAGTCACTCGTTCCTACACTCCATGCATGGGAGTAGAACCCATTGCATTCCCTTCCAAGGCACCAGCTGCTGATGAATTCCTCTCAGACCTACAAGATGTGATGGAGCAAACTAAATTAAATCTAGAACAAGCTCAGCTGCACATGAAAGCACAAGCTGATAAACATAGAAAAGAAACACCTCCCTATAATATTGGAGACAAAGTGTGGTTATTCACAGACAATTTAAAGTTGCTGCATGCAAGTTGCAAACTTACAAAGCGATGGCTAGGGCCATATGATATCATTATGCTAGTTAGAGATAATGCAATAACCCTTTGGCTACCATCCTCTATGCGAATCCACCAAACTGTTAATATATTATGGGTTAAGCCTTATAAAGAAAGGCTTCAGGGACAACCTGTGATCACTCCTAGCCCAATACAGATAACTAAGGACTAAGATAACTTAGATGAAGTAGAAAGGATCATCACTAGTAGATTTAAAGGTCATCGCCTCGAATACCTAGTTCACTGGCTAGACTATGATGAGACAGATCAAACTTGGGAATCAAAAGATTATCTTCTACCGGGTGCACTTGATGCCATCAGCGATTTCCACAGGGAGTATCCTTCTACACCTTGAAGGCTGTGGATGTCTCATTCAGCATTCATACAATGCTTTAATGAACACAAAGATCTAACTCTTCCATCAACACACCCTTTCAATTGCCCGAAAGTTGATCCTTAGATGGGGGGTAGTGTTATAGCTATATATTTTTCAATCTTTACCTTGCATATATGGATGCCTTCTTATCTTATTAAGGGAAAATTCAACATAGACACTATGCCAGACACAGGAAATCTATGGGCTCTTCTAGATCTGTGGACATTTATCTTCACCTCTTCACTTTTGTCCCACAGATCACAGCACATATTTAATACTTCATGATCATCACAGACCTCACATCAGTCACCCCCATCATTGTGATGTGATCCCTTATCTTAATTACCATAAGTCCATCCTCTAGGCCCAACATGATTGATATGAGGTGTCGGCCTATAACAGAGATTAATATATACATGAGGTTATCAGCTGTTGATCTGCTGTGGGTGGGTGGAATGGAAGGTGTCAATGTAGATATGATCTAGATCGATACACAACAAGTATCTATAGTAGAAATAGTATATAAAGCGAGACTGGATGGAGCTCAGTCTCTAGTCTAGTTCTCTTTGTCTTCTACTACAAGTAACCTCTTAAGTAGCCCTCTTGACGCCTAGTATCAAGTGGTTGCCTGCAAGAACTTGTAGACACAACAAGCATAGTTCAAAATAACATGACTTCCAGCCCATGCAGAGACACAGGAGTTGCCCTCTATTTTTTCACCTCAGAGGAGGCAGAGCTAGAAGATCCTTCAGCCAGAGCAGCCATAGTGGCTGTTGCAGCACAAGCCTTTGAGATCCTAGAGGTAGATTTTGGGCACTTCTTGGTGGTGTGCCCAGATTGCTTATAGAACAAACACAGGTTGTTCTTTAGGTGATGTTGGCACTCCTCGGGGAGGAGCTTGCTGTCCTTGCCCAACTTGGATGAGATAGAGTCCTTGTCCTTGTTATTACCTTTATTACCACCATTTAAACCGCCCCTGGAGAAACCAGAGTTGGAGGTAAAGCTAGGGGGCTTGGACTGGCTTGTGTCCTTGGCTTTTTGGTTATTGTTGGAGAATGACAGAGTTATTTTTGAGGAGCTTTGGACTTCAGAGATGTTTGACTCTAAGGCCTTGGTTGCACACATAATCTCATCTTTGCACTTTTAGTACCTATGGTTAATCTTCTGGGCTAATTGATGTAGCTCCAGAAGAGTGTTGGGCTTGCCTTGATGAGCAATCTCATCCTTGATGTAGTCCAGGAGTTCCATGTAGAAACTGTTACGCTTGACCCGGATAGGGTCGAGCGTAGCCCTGCTATTGACCTAGTCGGAACAAGGTCAAGGTGTCAACCATCGGGATACGACGGCGGTGTTAGCACGTGTGAAGTGCTCAAGGGTCGAGGAGATGCTGAGGGAGTGTCTCAAGTGTACAGAGTTCACTCAAGAGTCGGACTGGAACCCATAGAGGTGTGGAACAAGGATAGCTTATATTCTATGTGCTGGGACTAGGTCTTTACACAGGGTTACTAAGGGACGAGTAACAAAGAATCTAAGCAACTTCCTAGAAGCATGGATCTATGAATGAATGGGATGATCTCCCTGTGGCTAAGCAGTAATGGAGATTAGAAACTGTGGATACGTAAGAGTCCATGGGGGTAGGCAGATGATAACGAGGGTGGGCTCAAAGAGTGTGATAGTGATATCAGAGGGAGGCAGCGAATAGGGACATGCCTGCCTGCAGACATGAGGAATGGGGGATAGGGCGAGGTCGGATGATAAGGGATGATAAGACTGTAGGCATAAGAGGTAGCCTCAAGGGCAAAGGGGAATCAATGAATGATGGGTCAAGGGTGCGAAGGCGGGCCATCCTCCATGGGAGCTCTTTAACAGCACGAAGAGATAACGGGATGCTGAGGATGCTGATGAGACATTGCCACTACCTTGCTAAGCAACGGAGCATGGGGACGAAGGTTCAAGGGTGACGATGGCAATGAGGACCAGAGGATAACAAGAGGGATGATGAGTACGCTGAGGCGAGCGTCATTGAGAGGAGAAGAGTCTTTGGGGGATCCTCCCACCAGAGGATTGGTAGGGAGAATCAAGCTAAGGGAAAGGTATAAGGCCAGATCGACTGGTATATATAGTGAAGAGTGATGTGTGACAGTAACATCACAGGGTCAAGGGTAAGGGTTAAGGGCTGGCATGGGAAGCGGCAATGGAATGTGAAAGAACAAGAGAGAATGTGATAGAATCCATGCATGAGAGGGAGACACAATGTGCTGGTGCATGCGGTAAGAGAAGGTGAAACATGTGTGCGATAAGGCAACACGAGGGAGATAAGTGCACAAGGATCACATAGGTATGATGATGTATGTGAGAGATGCCTCAGAGAGCTGAGGGACAAGGGTAAAGGGTTGGTGTGCGCAACCGTTGAAGAGCGGAAGTGTGAGTGTACGTGCAGGGAGAAGAAGAAAAGAGAAAAGGGGCATACGTGCTCCTGGCACAATGAATCGTAACAGAAACTGTGCTGGAGAGCTCCATGGCCCCAGTTGCAGACTTGTGATGCAAAGTGGTTGAACTTGACAATGTACTTGGTAATATGCTATGAGTCCTTCATATGGAGTTGCTTGAGTTGAGCCTTCATGTCAGCAATAGGGTCATGAGGTCTGAAGTTGGTTTGCAACTCATAGAGGAAGAATGCTCAATTATCCATTCAGAGTAGGCTAGACTCTGACAGTTCACCTCTGAGGAGGTCTGGCTTGAAGTACTCTAATGCCACACCCTTTAGGTAGGATTGGGCAAAAGTGATCTTGGTACAGTCCTTGTGAGATGCTTTGGGTCATGCTTGGAAGTTCAGCTCACACTGAACAATGAAAATGTGGAGCTTTTTTGACTCAGTGCCATTAAAAGTGTCTGACTTTCAAACTTTGGGTTTGGTGGAATCAGAGTCAGACTTCTGACAAAGGGCTTCCCTGGTCATGTCCCTTATAGCATCTGTGAGCCTTGTGAGGAGCTCATATCCAAGGGGCACATTGTCACAGGCATCCTCATCAGATCTGTAGAGGTTGTTGATATCATCTTCATTGAAATTGTTGTTGTCATCATCATCATCATCATTGGGTCCATTATCTTCATCATCTCTGGGGTCATCTGTAGATGGAGGCAGAGGATTGCCAGCCCCTCCTTCTTATTCTAACCAAATATTTTCTTTGGCCCCTTTATTGTCTTTATTGGGCAGTTCTTGAAACCATGGCCTCAACAGGTCATTACTTTGTGGAATGCGATAACATCCAGCTGAAGAAGAAGATTGGTCATAGCTGAGGATTACACATATTGTGGGAGAGGCAGATGGAGGTGGAATTCCAGAGAATGCTATATCTGCCTGGGACTGTATAATGACTTTCAAATGCAGTTTGGAGGAAACTAGCATATTGCTATTGTTGTGTGCAGATGACATGATGAGTATTCATGATGGTGTGGTGATAGTCTGTACAAGTGGTAGTAGAAATATACTATCAAGTCCATGAACTCCAGACTGGTCCAAGGTTACACAAAGATGAATAAGAGATGCAGATGTAGAGGTGTGTGTTACAGCTATATAATTTTCATCCTTTACCTTGCGCATATGGACGCTTTCTTTATCTTATCAGGGAAAACCTGACCTAGACACTGTGCCAGACACAGGGGATCTACGGGCCCTTCTAGATCAATGGGATACACTTTCACCTCTTCACTTTCGCCCCATTGATCACAAACACGTATTTAATTACATCGTGATCATCACAGACCTCACATCAGTCACCCCATCACTGTGATGTGATCCCTTATCTTTAATTACCGTTGACACCTTCCATTCTACCCACCCGCAGCAGATCAACGGCTGGTATCCTCATGTACTTATTAATCTCCATCATAGGCCGACTCCTCATGTCGATCATGTTGGGCCTAGGGGATGGACTTATGTAGATACGTATCTAGATCGGTACACAACATGTATCTACACGTAGAATAGAATATAAAGCGAGACTGGACGGAGCTCAGTCTCCAGTCTAGTTCTCTTGTTCTCCACCTACAAAGTAGTATTAAGAAATCTCTCCTCTCGACGTCTATCTGATAGTGATTGCCTGCAAAGACTTGTAGTCGCAACAGTGTGAGTATGAATGAGAAGAGAAGACAGAGGTGGTTAGAACTTTGACACAGGACTTATGTGTCATATCTTTATATAGACCAGAGTCCCTGAGATAAAGGAAAGAGGATAGGAAGAGGAACGTTCAGGAGGCAGGACTTATTTGATATTTATACTGAAGTGCTATGGAGTACATATGTAGGTTTATATACTAATGAGGTACTACCATAAAACCTAGGAAGGAGGCAATGAGGTGGAATGGAGAGTTTACTAAGGAATGAGTAAGATGGAGTAAGGAGTAACTAGAGACCAGGTCGTATCCAGTCATAGGAAAAGCCAAAGCTGTGTATGAGGCACAAGGAGCATAAGTAAAACATAATGACAAAGGTAAAATGGATGTGAGTGTAACGTAGTTATGGAAAGTACTAGAAGAGTCATGTGAGAGTCCAAGGGGGTGAGGTGCCCTAATAAAGGAATGAGTAGTGGTGTTCATGTCTACAAGATTCGAAGATGTACTGAGAGGATCAGAGTTGGACTTGATGAAAATCTTGGTCATAACAACTCTGAATCAAAGATTTTGATTAGAAGACAATAGAAAAAGAATGTGAATATGCTTAGCTTTTGTTTGTTGATGGACACAACTTCCATTACACCAAGGACTGTTGTGACTACAATCTCTGCAGACAATCACTATCTTTAGACATTGAGAGGAAGGACTATCTTATGTAAGTGTAAACTATAGGAGGGGAACAAAGAGAACTAGACTGGAGACTGAGCTTTGTTCAGTCTTGCTTTATATATTGTCTGTTCTGTAGATACATGTTTTGTATCAATCTAGATATATATCTACATATGTCTATCCCCTAGGCCCAACATGATCAATATGAGAAGTTGGCCTATAGCAAAGATTAATAAGTACATATGTTTACCAGCTGTTGATCTACTGCAAGTGGGTGGAATGGAAGATGACAATGGTAATTAAGGATAAGGGATCACATCACAGTGATGGAGGTGACTATTGTGAGGTCTATGATGATCATGATGTATTAAATATGTGCTGTGATCAGTGGGGTGAAAGTGAAGAGTTAAAGATGAAGCCCACTGATCTAGAAGGGCCTATAGATCCCCTGTGTCTAGCACAGTATCTAGGTTGGGTTTTCCCTTGATAAGATAACAGAAAGCATCCATATGCACAAGGTAAAGATTGAAAAAGATTGAAAAATATATAGCTGTAACAACGACTTCCTCATTTATGCATATGAACATGATATTCATGTTCTATGCTATCCAGCACATACAACATATATTTACTAGGGCCTCAACATTGTGATCTTCAGTCCACTAAAGAAATGCTAGTCAGAGGAGCAGGATAAATTCAAGAGAATGACAGGGCAAAAAGTCACAAAGCAGACCTTTACAGTAACTCCAAAAACCCTTTCCATACTAACCCCAAATGTGGTGCACTTTGTGCATCACCAAACCCCATGGGAATTTCACTTAGCTTTGGTGGAGTCATAAATAGTACTCACTCGTGGCTACAGGAATGCCTCCTGGGTCATGTGATTTGATTCACACACTACAGAGATATGGCCAGTTCAAAATAGCAATATCATAAAAAGAGTTTTTTTTACTTTTTAGCTAATGATCATGATCTCAATCAAATAATGCAATACTTGTCTTTGTTTACTTGTGCAAACAAATATATACATATAAATAGTATGTCTGAGTTTAAAAAAGTTCACATACCTCTTTATTTCCACTTGAAATTTCTTTATGCTAGTCAAATCAGTAGTAGTCATATTTTATTCAATAATCAACATCTTTCTCAACTTCATAGCCTTTATAGTATTGAACATATGGTCATACATTATTAAACATCACTATGATAAATCTTATTTGTGACACAATATGGCTAAAGGTCATCTATGCATGCATTTTCCTACTAGTGATTATTATGCATCTTATTAGAAGAATAATTTTGGAAGCTATTTAATTGTTTGATCTTCAAAACTGGTTTTAAAAGATTACTATCAATCCTACTGTTGATATCAGAAGAATTCCTGATCTTCTAACAAGCCATGTATTTTCATATCATCACAAAACATTTCTTAATCAAAAGATCTATTTCTTGAGTCTATTATTAACTGATGTATATAACTATTTACATGCATATATGGACCTGTCTAGCTTCAAGCAATCAATTTGGATATACTTGAACACTCAAACCTGTTTCTAGATGCCTATAATCAAATCTTTATTGATATAGGAATTTTCATTAAAAAGTATAAGATTTTGCCATCATACTATAGCCTGTAATTCATTAAATATTGAGTGCTAGTGCATAGGGTTAAGATATATATACATGAAGTGATGTATTATGTTGTCAAGAATGATTAGATCAGCAGTTATTTCTAGTAAAAATAAAGAAAGTGAGATAATACAAAAAATGCCAATAGAGGAAATCTTGAATGCATAACCTCTAGCATATTTCCTGAGCTCAAAGCACTTTCTAAATTATGTTTTAATATGACATAAACCTGCACACAAAGTGAAACAAGCAATAGAGTCAGCAAATTATCAATTTATTAAGCAAAACATGACTATTGTTGCGACTACAAACTTGTAGGCAATCATCAATCTCATAGACATTGAGCTGATGCTTACATAAGAGAGTGCTTTGTAGGCAAGTGAACAGGAGAACTAGACTGGAGACTGAGCTCCATCCAGTCTCACTTTATATACTATTCTACATATATGTAGATACATGTTGTATATCTATCTAGATACATATCTACATAAGTCCAATCTCTAAGCCCAACATAATCGACATAAGGAGTTAGCCTGTAATAGAGATTAATATGTACATGAGATTATCAGCTGTTGATCTACTGTGGGTGGGTGGAATGGAAGGTGTTAATGGTAATTAAAAATAGGGGATCACATCACAGTGATGGAGGTAACTAATATAAGGTCTGTGATGATCACAAGGTTTTAAATACATGCTATGAACTATGGGGTGGATGTGAAGAGCTGAAAGTAAATCCCCACAGATCTTGAAGGGCCCATAGATCCTCTATGTCTAGCACAGTGTCTATGTTGGGTTTTCCCTTGATAAGATAAGAAAGTGTCCTTATGTGCAAGGATAAAGGTGAAAAATATATATAGCTATAACAACTATTGTTGATTAGACTAGTATAAAGGAATTTCAAGTGGAAATAAAGAGGTATGTGAACTTTTTTAAACTCAGACATACTATTTATATGTATATCTTTGTTTGCACTAGTAAACAAAGACAAGTATTGCATCATTTGATTGAGATCATGGTTATTAGCCAAAAACTAAAAAAAACCCTTTCCATGACATTGCTGTTTTGAATTGGCCATATCTCTGTAGTGTGTGAACCAAATCACATGACCCAGGGGGCATTCCTGTAGCCAAGAGTGAGTACTATTTATGACTCCACCAAAGCTACAGTGAGCTCAAAAACTATTCCAATGTTTGACACTTTTGTAGTGTGTGCGATGTAGCAGTTTCGGGCGTGGGAATCTCGCTTAGAATTGGTGGGGGCGTGAGAACTACAGATGATTGGCTAGTTATTGATCTAAGAATCATGAGCTTTGGCCCAAGGGTTGTGGAGATACATCCATTTTTAAACCAGAACATCATTGGAACAGTTTTTGAGCTTTTGATATCAAAGTAGGGTATATGGTATATATCAGTACTTGGTGTATCCTCCTTTTTCTCTAAGCACTTGTTACGCGTGGCCCTTGGGTATGGTCGCACGTAGACCTACGAAGCCTAGGACGTGGAGTCGAAGAGTGACGGTTGAGAATATCCGTCCAAGAGGGTCGGCCGTGGGGTTGCCGAGTCAGAGTCTACCAAGCAAGGTGCGAGGTAGTCGAAGGTAAC
>JBBPTX010000885.1:0-14886 GCA_038094595.1 Pulveroboletus aff. annulatus | reverse complement strand
AGAGTTGAAGGTGAAGCCCACTGATCTGGAAGGGCCCGTAGATCCCCTGTGTCTGGCACAGTGTCTAGGTCGGGTTTTCCCTTGATAAGATAAAGAAGCGTCCGTATGCGTTAAGTGAAGATGAAAAATATATAGCTGTAACACCCACAGCTGGTCTAGCATCGTCGTCGACATGAACGACTGAACCCTTGACCCTACTAGGCATTAGTAGGTCTACACGCGACCATACCCATAGCCACGTGTAACAGTCTGTGGGCAAGGTATCTGTACAGAGGCAGAAAAACTGTGGGTGAGGTCATGAGTGGCAAGTTCTTCGTCAGAGTCTAATAAAGGCTCATCTGGGTCTTCGTCCCAATATGCTTGGTTGGGATCATCAGGGGTGTTGTTACGTGTGGCCCAGGTAGGGTCGCACATAGCCCTGCTGTTGACCTAGTCATACTTGGTCAATAGTTCAACTGTCAGTGGAGATGGCAGTGGTGGCACAAGGTGGTGCCCGAGGTGTTGAGGGGACACTAAAGAGGGTGTCTCGAGCATGCAGAGTTCACTCAAGAGTCAAACTGGGACTCGTAGAGGTGGGAGACAAGGGGCTAAGATTCACAAGGTAGAGACTAGGCCAATACACAGGGAGATCAAAGCTAGGGAAAGGCATAAGGCCAGATCGACTGGTATATATAGTGAAGAGTGATGGTGTGACCATAACATCACAGGGTCAAGGGTATGGGTTAAGGGCTGGTGTGGGAAGCAGCAATGGAATGTGAAAGAAGGCAATGGAATGTGATAGAACCCACGCGTGAGAGGGAAATGCAAAGTGCCAGTGCATGCGGCGAGAGAAGATGAAGCACGTGTGCGATAAGGCAACACAAGGGAGATAAGTGCACAAGGACATGTAAGTATGATGACATACGTGCGAGATACCTCGAGGAGCTGAGGGACAAGGGTAAAGGGTTGGTGCGGGCAACCAGAGAAGAGTGGAAGTGTGAGCATATGCACAGGGGAAGGAGAAAAGAAAAGGGAAACATGCGCCTGACATGACAGATCGTAACAGGTGTCAGAGGAATCGGAGTGCAAAGCACGCAGAGGTTCTCAGGGGTTCCAACGTGGGTCGGTGGTTCGAGTGCTTCGGTGGGAAGCTATGGTGGGCGGCGTACATGATAGTATCCGAATGAGGAAGGAGCTTAGTTCTTTTGTTACGCGTGGCCTTTGGTAAAGTTGCACATAGACCTACTAACGCCTAGTAGGGTCGAGGGTTCGGTAGTTCGTTTATACAACAACGTAAGGCCAGCCGTGGGGATGCTGAGTCAAGAGTATCATCAAGGGAGATGATGGGTCAAAGGTAACCACTGCCTAGCTTGACAGATGGGTCGTAGGGTCTAGGGTTGGGACACACGAAGGCTGGTGGGCTGAGTGTGAAGTGCTCACTTAATGGTAGAGCGACGATGCGAGGAGCAAAGGTAAGGTGGATTGCTAGCACTAACTAGGCAATAAGCTGTAGGTAGAACTAAGCTAAGGAAAAGACCAAGGGACCCTGTTGAAGGGGTTTATATAATAAAGCGGAAGTGTGACAGTTATGTGTCACAACTGTTAAGGGCCGGCATGGGAAGCGGTATTAGAAATGGAAAGGCCAATGGCAAAACCACGCATGAGAAAGAGACGTTAAGGGCCGGCGTATGCAGCATGAGAAGATCAGAAGAAAAAGAATACCTGCACAGTGGAGGATAAACACACTTACAAGATGTATGGAATGTCATGGAACGACATGGAAGGAATGAGGTTAAGCGTGAGAAACGAAAAGTATTAGTCTAATATCGTAAGAAGAGAAAAAGTGTTTGTCCTGCAAGCAAATCGTAACACCTTCCATGTCGTTCTACAGTATTCTATACATTTCATAAGCATGCTTATCCTTCACCACACAGGTACTCCTTTTCTTCTGCTCTTCTCACACTGTCTGTGCCAGCCCTTAACATTTCTCTCTCACATGTGGATTCTCTATTGTTCTCTCTGCTTCTAACGCCACTTTCCACACCAGCCCTTAACCACTGTGACACATAACTGTCACACTTTCGCTTTACTATATAAACCCTTCAACAGGGCCTTTTATCTCTCTTTCTTAGCTTAGTTCTACCTATGGTTTGTCACCTAGTTAGCGCTAGCAATCCACTTGCCTTTTCCTCCTAAGTCTTCATTCTACTATTAAGTGAATGCTTCACACTCAGCTCGTCGCCTTCATGTGTCCTTGAACTCTTGAACCCCCAACCCGCTTCCAAGCTATGAGGTAGTTACCCTCAACCCATCAACACCCTTGACAGTACCTTGACCCAGCATCCCCACAGCTGGCCCTACATTGTCATACACACAAATGACCGAACCCTTGACCCTACTAGGGATTAGTAGATCTACGCACGACTTCACCCAAGCCACGTGTAACATGCCCCAATCGTGTGGTATACAAGTTTTAGCTACTATAGCCCATAGGATAGATTAGTTTCACAAACATTCATAAAAATGACCATACCTGGTTCCACTTTGTACAAAGGTGTGATGCAGCCTTGACCTTACCACCTGTGTGAAGGCCTGCCAGTGGTTCAAGTGCTTTGGTGAAAGTGGTGTCTTGAAATCCTCCATCACAGAATTCCAATTGATTTTCATGAAGATACTGTATGAGAGCTGTGACCTCCTTGTCATTTCATCTGGCTATCTTTGGTCCAGTCTGAGAGTGGGCCACAGCATCAAGATCTTCAGCAACTTTGGCCATGAGAATGCCTGTGAGGATGTCAAGTTAATGTGCAACTGCAAGGAGGATCTCAAGAAGATATTCTCGATTGTCACTTACTACAAAAAGAAAGGTAGATAATATATAGCATCTGAAGCGACTACTCTCTTCGTATGACTAAAGTGAGGAATGCTGAACGAGATCTTATCTATACAAGGAGCGAGACAAGATATCTAATCAGTCTAGGGGAGACAGATAAGATGAATTGGGAAGTGTAAGGATGAACTCTCGAAGTTGCTCAGATATCGGGTGATAGATGAGGCGACGCTTGCTGTGACGTTACGTTCACAAGTGGAGCTGGATCCGACTTGGGCAAGAGAATAGGAGGTAAACAGGTGGAACAACTTAGGGAAGTATCCCCAAGTGTTCCAGTATATTTATACTAGTAATACAGTAGGAGATACAAGTGTTCTAAGTCAGCTGGGCGAAGGGTATGGTAAAGGGTATGATGTATGTGTGGAGCAGGGCAGTGTACATGCTGGCTAAGGTGAGGTATACATATGAAAGAATGGAAGGGTGAAAGAGTGAAAGTAGATCTAGAACAAGGGAATTAAAGTAAGGCGTATAAGGTGAGGCGTCTAGACCTGTGATGTCATGATGACATCATATCTAATTTAATCGGGTAAGAAGGTAAAGGAATAGCGAAAGGAGTGATCATAGGTATGATCATGGTGAGATAAGATTAGATAATGCGAAAAATGCGAAAATGTCAGTTTCACGAAATCAATTCGTAACAAATACCTCCTGACGCATATTTCGAAGCATCGGTGGCCATGGCAAAAGGTCGAGAGATATCGGGCATGAATAGGACGGGCTTACTAAGGAATAACTTCTTGAGCTGTTCAAAGGCAGTTTGCTGAGTGGGGGCCCAGGTCCAAGGCATCGTTTTCTTGGTGAGGTCGATGAGCGGGTGCACAATATTCGAGTATCCAGGGATAAAATGTCTGTAAAAATTAGCAAAACCAAGGAAGGAACGGACATCTTTGACTTTCTGAGGTGTGGGCCACTTAGCAATCCCATCAAGCTTGATGGGGTCCATAGCAAGTTGCCCTTCCTTGACTATCATCCCGAGGTATTCGACTTCGGGGACGGCGAACTGGCATTTCTCCAGTTTAAGATGGAGGTCTAGCTCTGTCATTTGTTGAAGGACACGGCGCATGCATTCCGTGTGGGTGGCGTCATCTGGGGAGAAGATGAGAAGGTCGTCCATATAGATTACCAACCATCCTTCGGCGATCATGTCACGGAAGGAGTCGTTCATGAAACGCTGGAATGTTGCTGGGGAGTTAGTCATGCCAAAGAACATGACCATGGGTTCGAAGAGCCCTTTATGGGTGAGGAAGGCACCTTTCCATTGATGCCCATCTTTGATACGTACGTTGTTATATCCCCATCGCATGTCGAACTTGGTAAACACACGGGCACCTTTGAGTTTGTCGAGAAGGTCAGAGATCAGGGGTAATGGGTAGGCATCGCGGACGGTATGTTCATTGAGATATCGATAGTCTTGGCAAGGGCGGAGCTTGCCGTCTTTCTTCTTGACGAAGAAAAAGGGTGATGCCTGGGGGGAATTCGAAGGGCGGATCTTTCCGGCGGCAAGATTTTTGTCAAGGAAGTCTTCGGTGGCCTTCTTTTCATCTGGAGTAAGTGGGTAGAGTTTACCGATCTTTGGGGTAAACGAGTCTTTGACATTAATTTCATGGTCGTAAGGTCGAGAGGGAGGGAGGGAGTCGGCGGATTCTTTAGCGAAAACTGGGGCGAAGTCTTTGTAGGCGTCGGGAAGCGTGACTTTTGGTTTAGCTTTTTCGGCGGCGGCTGCGAGTTCCGTAGCAGTGGTGAGCTTGGCGACAAGCTTCGGGTGTGTCTGGTGATATCAGGATCCTACTTTGAGAACCTGTTGGCAAGAGTTAACATGGAGTGCACGTCGGACATAGAGATTTCTGTCCAGCATATCAAGGAATGTGGAGAGAGTATGGTCGGGAACGGTCTCAACCATGATGTGGCGAGGTGGAGTCACAGGGGATGTCCTAGGTTGGGCATCGTTATGTCGCCCGAGATCAGCAACGTGGATATGATAGAGAGCAGCTGACTCGTCTACTGATTCAGGGATATTGATTGTCTGCGACAACCAGTCAATGGAGGGGTTTGTGAGTTTTAACCAGGGCGTCCCAAGAATCACATTCTCAGACCCGCAGTGCATGACGTAGAATCGTATGTGTTGGGCAATGCCTTCAATGTTGATGAAAAGAGAGGTAGTATAGCGAATGGCTTCCTTGGCATTGGGGGTTTGGTCTACATTGTTTACAGGGATAGGTATCAGAAGTTTGTCGAGGGAGAGTCGATGCTTCTTAGCGAAGTACCAGTCAAGGCAGTTGATGTCTGCTCCGCTGTCGATGAGGGCGCAAGTGTCGACGGTTTTCATGGTGTGCGAGGGATCAATGAGTTGAAGAGGAATACGCATTGATTTCTTGGATGTAGATACAAGTACAGGCACACACGTAGAAGGAACTACTGACGTCGAGGCAGCATTCTGTTTCAAAAATCCTGAGAAGTAATAGCGACGCAAGATATCTTGATTTCTTCATCGTCGTCTTCATCGTCGATCTCTTGTAGCTGAGGGACTTCTTCTTCGTCCTCGGCTTCCACTTCTACGACCTTCCGAACGGTTTTCTTCAGCCTCGGGGTGTTTGAAGTAAAAGTGGGGCAATTGGTAGCCTGATGTCCTTTCTGTCGGCAATGGAAACACCTCCCTTCCTTGCGACATTGTTCGCGTTCAGCGGGAGTAAGACGTGGGATGCGGATGGCGTCAACATCCATGGCATTGGGATCTTTAGCGGGGGTGGGGGCGGTGTACTGATGATATGTGTGGCGAGTAGGAGTTTTGTGGCGGGTGGCAATTTCTCGAGCGCATTCCATGTGAGTCTGGAAGGTAACCGCCTTCTTTAACCAGGCTTCTACAGTGGTGGGGACCGTTTCCATAGCTAGGATGCAGCACATGAGGGCATCGGGGATAGCGGCAGAGTAATAGCCAATCAGGACGTTGTTATTGGTTATGCCGGCTATGGCGCTGTGGTTCTGGAACTGAGCATTGTACTCAGTAAGCGAGGGAGAGTATCTGCCATTCTTGGGGGCGATCATGTGAGTGGTGGTGAGCCAGGCAATTGCATTGCCAGTGGTATCATAGTGTTTGAACACCAAGATGAAGGCGTCACGGAAGTCGGACCATGATCCCATATTGATCGAGCCATCGGCTGCGATCTTCGAGGAGTGGAAGGTGTCGGCCCACATGAGTGCGGGGCCTCGAGTCATGTAGGAAAGCGTGAAAGCAATGCGCTTCGGGTCGGAGGTATATACCTCAGCATTGACGTTGAGGTAGAAAGCAATGGAGTCAAACCACTGTTTGGCTGTCCTGTAGTCCCCATCGTACTTTTCTGGGGTGCCGATGCGGAGTTCAAGGGGTTTGGTGGTCATGGTGGGCGACGGGGGGCGAGGAATCGGAGGAAAGATATGGCCGGTCTGGCGTCTGGGTGTTGGGGACGGGGGTGTCTGTGGGCGAGGTATCTGCACAGAAGCAGAAAAACTGTGGGCGAGGTTGCGAGTAGCGAGTTTTTCGTCTGAGTTTAATAAAGGCTCATCGGGGTCTTCGTCCCAATATGCTTGGTTGGGATCGTCGGGAGTATCAGAGGAGTCGGAGTGTGAAGTGCGCAGAGGTTCTCGAGGGTTCCAACGTGGATCAGTGGTTCGAGTGTTTCGGTGGGAAGCTATGGTGGGCGGCGTACGTGGTAGTACCCGAACAAGGAGGCAGCTTAGTTCTTTTGTTATGCGTGGCTGTGGATATGGTCGCGCGCAGACCTACTAACGCCTAGTAGGGTCAAGGGTTCAGTTGTTCGTATCGACGATGATGTTAGGACCAGCCGTGGGGATGCTGCGTCGAAGGTACCGTCAAGAGTTTTGATGGGTCAGAGGATAAACCGCTGCCTAGCTTGACTTAGCGGGTTGAAGGTTCGAGGGAAGGACACACAAAGGCGGGTAGGCCGTAGTGTGAAGCGCTCACTTAATGGTAGAGCGAAGACACAAGGAGTAACGGGAGTAGATTGCTAGCACTAACTAGGCGACAAGCCGTAGGTAGAACTAAGCTGAGGAAAAGAGGAGACATCCCTGTTGAAGGGTTTATATAGTGAAGTAAAGGTGTGACAGTTACGTGTCACAGTAGATAAGGGCTGGTGTGGGAAGCAGCGTTAGAAATAGAAGATCAATAGCAAAACCACGCATGGGAAGGAAACGTTAAGGGCCAGCGCATACAGCGTGAGAAAAGCAGAAGATAAAGAGTACCTGCGCGGTGGGGGAATAAGCACACTTACGGGATGTATGGAATGTCGTGGAACGACATGGAAGGAACGAGGTAAAGCGTGAGAAACGAAAAGTATTAGTCTGATATTGATAGAAGGGAAAAAGTGTTCGTCCTGCGAGCGAATCGTAACAAGTCCCATCCTGAATGAACAATAAGGGAGTCCAAGCTGGGTGTGCAGACAAGTTGTGGGCAGTGGATGCCTAAGAATGAGGGCAGTCCGGGAGAAGGTTCCCAATGGGGTGGAGGTATAAACAATGGTGAGGATTGGATCCTGCCCAAGATGGGGGAGATGTGGGACTGGGGAATATCACCAACAAGAGTGGCAAAGTTGACAGGCTGAGGGGCAGCGGAGCAAGTAGGAGAGGCCCTCTTGGGGTCAGTAGAGGGAAGACGGACAACACTGGGGTTGGTGGAGGGTGTGGCTACAGGGAAGTCGACATGAGTGAATTCGATGGCCATTAGGAGGATGTGGAGTGGATTTATCTGTGGCGTGGTGGACAAGTGGATAAAAGGGGGAAGGCGTGGGGGTGACATCTTTTATAGTTGTTGAGTAACTCCAATAAATGTTTGAGGTTCTGCTCGGGTTCCCATGAGTCTTCTTCTGCAGTGTACCCTTTCCATCAGATCAGGTACTGACGAGCTGACAGCATTCTGCGATGCTGTATGATTTGTTCTATTTCATATTCTTCTTGCCCTTCGACAAGATCCAGGGGCAGTGTGGGGAAGTTTGTGCTGTGGACATCGTTTTTGCAATAGGGTGATAACAGAGAAGCATGGAATGTGTTGTGAATTTTCCACATTCATGGGAGTCAGAGGTGATAGGAGACGAAGGAGATGACGTCAGAGATAACGAAGGGGCCTTGATGTTTCACAGTGAACTTTGGATCTTGGACGGATCTTTTAAGATTCCTGGCCTCCAGCCAAACTTGTTGTCCTTTCTCGAAAGGTACGAATCTCAACTTAGACCTGGATGCCATGACTTGACACACAAGTTCATGGGATGTGAGGGCTTCATCTCATAGGGTGGTTAATGCTTTGAGATGGGATTCTACAGCAGGGATGTTGTTATGCGTGGCCTTGGGTAAGGTCGCGCGTAGACCTATGAGTACCTAGGGACGAGGGGGGAACAGGGACTGGGCGCTATGGTTGGGGATATCCATAGAAAGGGGAGGGTCGACCGTGGGGAAGTCGATCTTGGTTTACAAAGCGTTATGCTAAGTAGTCAAAGTGTCCTATGCCACACCGGCAATAGGGTCAAGGGTTCGAGGTAGACATACGAGGACGCGGGAGATGCGTTGGAAGTACGAAGCATTCACTCAAGTGTAGAACGAAGACACAAGGTAGATTGCTAGTGCTAACTAGGCGATAGCCGTAGGTAGAACTAGGTTAAGGGAAAAGAGATAAGGCGCCCTGTTGAAGAGTTTATATAGTGAAGGGGAAGGTGTGACGGTGATGCGTCACAAGGTTAAGGGCCGGCGTGGAAAGCGGCGTAAGAAGATCAGAAACCAATGGCAAAACCACGCAAGACAGAGAGGTGTAAGGGCCGGCGCAGGTGGCGTGAGAAGAGCAGAAGGTAACTGGGTACCTGCGTAGTGAGGGATAAGCACGCTTACGAGGAGTAAGGAATGTCGTAGAACGACATGGAATATAGCGAGTTTAAGCGTGAGAAAGGAAATGAGTGTCAGTCCGTAATGTGAAGTAAGGAAAAAGAATAGACCCTGCAGCGAATCGTAACATTACCCCCTTAGTAACTCCGAAGCTACGGCGAGGACTTCTTACAATTCCTGAAAAGCGGGTCCGGGGGAACTGGTGATGTTAGCATACCCAACATCGTCCAATTCGTCTTGGTCTTCTACGGAGAATCCCTCGTTAGGAGAAGAGGGTGCGGGGTGGTAGGATTGTTGGGAAGATGACGAGGATTGGCGTGATGAACGATGAGAGGTATTGGTTCGCTGGATGATTTGTCCATTCCGGAATGCGGCTTGGGGTCGACGGGGACGAGAGGACGGAGTGGCGCATGGGGTGGTAGTGGACGAGATACGGGAGGCGAGAGAGCGGAAGGGACCCGGGCAACGTGCGAAAGAATGGCCTGGGGCCCGACGGTTGCAGCCTCGACATACATACTGCTGACAAGACAGTTGGGTATGGCCAAGGCAGTGGCAAGTAAAGCATCGTTGGTTAAAGCGGGGGTGTCCAATGTAGATACGGTCTCTGCCGTTACGACCGGTCCACCAGTCGTCGAGGTTTTGTTGGTGGATGGGCAACCCATCCCTGAGTGTGACATCGCCAAGTCCTCGACCTGCAGCGGCAAGGTCTCGAAAGTGGTTGTCCACGTCTAGGAGGAAGGTGTCGTACCCCGACTGGAACCCGTGGGAGTAGAGGGAATGGCGCGCGCGATAAATGTAGTCCATCATGGTCCGGCCAAGCATGGTGTGAGGGAATACGGGTCCTGACCCGGAGATAAAGGAGGCGATGCGGTTTAACTGCATAGCCGTGTCGAACCAAGTATAGAGGGGGGAACCCTCAGAGACGTAAACACTGATGGGTATGCGAAGACAATCATCAGATAAAAACATATGGAAGCGAACGTATTCCTCATCGGTAAACCTTTCCTCTCTGAGGCGGTTGGCATGACGATGTCCGGAAACGTCGAGGGGGACTTGTGTGTCCCATCCGGAATGGACTTCTAGGGAATCGGAGCTTGGCGCGCGGATGAGGGCCGGGCGATGTATACCTAGGAATGAGGGAGGTCCGGGAGAAGGTTCCCGATGGGGCAGAGGGGTAAACGATGGAGAGGTCTGGATCCTGCCAGAGACGGGGGAGACGTGGGACGATGGAATACCGCCAACAAGAGTGGCGAAGTTGACAGGTTGTGGGGCGGCGGGGACAGTAGGAGAGACCCTCTCGGGGTCGGTAGAGGGAAGGCGGATGGTGTTCGGGTTTGTGGATGGAGCGGCAGCAGGGGTGTCGACATGGGTGTTGAATTCGATGGCCATTAGTAGTAGGTGGAAGGGTTTTATCTGCGGCGTGGTGGGCATGCGGATGAGAGAGAGAAAGCTGCGGGATGTCGTTTTTTATAGTCTTCGAGAATCTCCGACGAATGTTTCAGGTTCCGCTCAGGTTCCCAGGAATCTTCTTCGGCTGTGTACCCTTTCCATCGGATCAGATACTGACGGGATGACGGCATTCCTCTATGCCGTAAAATAGCTTCGATTTCGTATTCTTCTTGTCCTTCGACAAGGTCCAGCGGTGGCGTGGGGAAGTTTGGGCCATGTACGGGGTTTTCACGATAGGGCGATAAGAGGGAAGTGTGGAACGTGTTGTGAATCTTCCATGTTTGTGGGAGTCGGAGGCGATAGGTGACTGGAGATAACACGTCCGTGATGGTAAAAGGTCCTTCCCGTTTTGCGGCGAATTTCGGATCTTGCACGGATCTTTTCAAGTTTCGCGCTTCCAGCCAGACTTTGTCTCCCTTAGCAAAGGGTTTGAACGTGGAGCGGGTTCGGGCGGCCATGGTTTGGCGAGCTAGTTCGTGGGCGGCTAGGGCTTCATCTCGTAAGGCGGATAGGTGTCTAAGTCGTTCTTCGACGGCAGGGATTCTGGTTTCAGCGATAACCGAGGGAAGGGCACGGGGTTCGTAACCCATCATGAGAAGGAATGGGGATTTTCCGGTGACAGAGTGAGGGCGATGATTGTGGGTGAATTCGGCATGGGAGATGTGATCGGGCCAAGAGGAGGGGAGATTCCCACAGTAGATTCGGAGATAAGTCTCAATTTCTTGGTTTACACGTTCAGTTTCGCCATCGGTCTGAGGATGATACGCAGTGGAAAGGGAGAGGTCATAGCCAAGGAGGCGTCCGAGTTCTTTGGCAAAGGAGGAGGCGAACTGAGGACCTCGATCTGAGATAATTTTGTCGTAGAGGCCGAACCGTTTGTAGACTTTGTGGAAAAAGAGATATGCGATCCCTTCAGCAGTGACGGTCTTCTTTGTAGGGCAAAGAATTACCCCCTTAGTAAGGCCGTGGTCCACCACGACCAAAAGACTGTCGAACCCCCCCGAAAGAGGGAGGTCGGTGATGAGATCACATGAGAGCTGTTGGAACGGGCGGGAGCAGGAAGAGGGGATCGGGGCAAGCGGAGGGGATGATGGGTGCATGTTAACTTTGTTTTGCTGGCAGACGGCGCAGCCATCGACATAGGAGCGGACGAAGGTGGCGAGGCCGGGCCACCAGAAGTCGGCGGTAACGAGTTGGCGGGTTTTGAGGAAGCCAGGATGGCCAGCAGAGGAATGGTCGTGACAACGGGCGACGATAGAGCGACGGAGGGCCTGATCGTTAGGGACGTAGACGCGGTCCTGGTATAAGAGGACACCATCGCGGTATTGCCAATCAGAGAGGTGGGAACGGGCAGCGGGGGGAACGCGGCCCTCAATCTCTTGGAGCTTATGGAGGACGAGGGCGTCAGAAGCAGAGGTAGAGGAGATGATGCCAGAGAGGGCGGAGTCGATGACGCGAACGAAAAGGGAGTTGGGGAGGAGGGTGACGCCCGAGTTATCATTATCCACAGTGGGAAGAAGGTCTGGTCGGCGGGAAAGCGCGTCCGGCCCTGCGAGGTGGGCGCCGGGAACATGGGTAATTTTGTAGTCGAAGTCAGCGAGGTCCAGCATCCAGCGGGCCTGGCAGCGATTAAGGTCATGAGGGCGGCGGAAGTAGGTGAGGTTCTTGTGGTCAGTGAAAACCGTAATGGGGAATGGGGAGCCATGGAGATAATGGCGCCAGGCTTTGAAACCGCAGAGGACGGCAAGGAGTTCTCGGTCGTGGATGTCGTAGTTGCGTTCGGCGGGAGCGAACGTCTGGGAAAGGTAGGAGCAGGGGTGCCAGTCGCCGTTTGAATCAGTTTGGAGAAGAATGCCTCCCGAGGCGTATTTGGAGGCATCAGTGGCGATGGCAAAGGGGCGGGTGAGGTCAGGCATAAAGAGGATTGGTTTTTGTGTAAAGAGTGTTTTGAGGTGATCAAAGGCGGCCTGGCAAGGAGGGGTCCAATCCCATGGTTGGGTTTTCTTTGTAAGGTCAATGAGAGGGCGTGCGACATCCGAATATCCCGGGATGAACCTCCTGTAGAAATTGGCGAAGCCAAGAAATGAGCGGACGTCCTTGACCTTCTTTGGGGTAGGCCAGTTGGCGATCCCGTCTAGCTTGACAGGGTCCATGGCGAGTTGGCCCTCTTTGACTATCATCCCTAGATATTCGACTTCAGGAGCGGCAAAGGTGCACTTTTCTAGCTTGAGATGGAGGTCGAGTTCTGACATCCGTTGGAGAACACGGCGGGTTCGTTCGGTGTGAGTGGCATCGTCAGGAGAGAAGATAAGGAGGTCGTCCATGTAGATGACGAGCCAACCTTCGGTGATCATGTCACGGAAGGAATCATTCATAAATCGTTGGAACGTGGCCGGGGAGTTGGTCATGCCGAAAAACATGACGAGGAGTTCGAAGAGCCCTTTGTGCGTAAGGAAAGCTCCCTTCCATTGATGTCCGTCCTTAATTCTGACATTATTATATCCCCATCGGACGTCGAACTTAGTGAAAATGTGGGCGCCTTTGAGTTTATCGAGGAGATCGGTGATAAGGGGAAGCGGGTAGGCGTCGTGGACGGTGTGTTCGTTGAGATATCGGTAGTCCTGACATGGGCAGAGTTTACCATCCTTTTTCTTGACGAAGAAGAAGGGAGAAGCTTGGGGGGAGTTTGAAGGACGGATTTTTCCAGCGGCGAGGTTTTCCTCGAGGAAGTCTTCGGTGGCTTTCTTTTCGTCTGGAGTCAAAGGGTACAGCTTTCCTATTTTGGGGACGAAGGATTCTTTGGTGTTGATTTCGTGGTCGTAAGGTCTAGATGGGGGGAGGGAGTCAGCGGTTTCTTTGGCAAAGACATGGGCAAAATCTTTGTATGCATCCGGGAGGGTGACTTTAGGTTTGGCCTTTTCAGCCGCGGCGGCGAGTTCCGTAGTGGTGGTTATTTTCGCCATGAGCTTTGGGTGGGTCTGGTGGTAGCGGAACCCGATACGGGTGATCCGTTGGCAAGCGTAGTGGTGTAAGGCTGACTTGACGTAGTGTCCTCCGTCGGGAAGATCTAGGAAGATCGAGAGGGTATGGTTTGGAACAGTTTCTACTAGAGTGTGTCAGGGAGGAGGGGTGGGGTTTGCCTTGGGTAGGTGATCGTTGTGTCATTGAGTATCTTTGGCGAAGGAGTGGTAGAGAGCAGCGGATTCGTCGAGTTTCTCTTGGATGGAGATGGTTCGCCTAGTCCAGTCAATGGCTGGGTTTGTGGTGCGGAGCCAGGGTGATCCTAGGATGACGTTTTCGTTTCCGCAGTGCATAACGTGGAAACGAATTCGCTGGGCGACCCCTTCGATGTTAATGAAAAGAGATGCGGTAAAGCGTATTGCTCCTTTCACGTTCTCGGTTTGATCTACGTTCCGGACGGCGATTGGTTTCAGAAGTCGTTCGAGAGGTAGTTGGTGTTTTCGGGCGAAGCCCCAGTCGAGGCAGTTGATATCTGCCCCACTGTCGATGAGCGCGTGGGTGTCGACGGTTTTCAAGGTGTGCGAGGGGTCTATGAGCTGGAGAGGAATGCACATAGATTTCTTGGATTGGGATAAAAGTACAGGGGCACACGTAAATGGGGAAGGGGCTGACGTCGAGGCAGTCTTCCTTTCTAAAAATCCACCGCCACTCTTCCCACTATTTCTTCGTCATCGTCATTTTCCAGCTTGATGAGAGGGGGTATTTCTTCATCCTCTTTCTCGATCTTCTGAACGGTTTTCCTTGGTTTCGGGGTTCCAGGGCAATTAGGCGATAAGTGCCCTTTTTGCCTGCAACGGAAACATCGTCCTTCCTTGATGCACTTCCTTCGTTCTTCTGGGGTGAGCTTAGCAAGTCGGATGACGTCTACGTCCATTGTGTTGGGATCTTTGGTGGGGTTGGGGGTGGAGAATTGGTGGTACGTGGTGCGGGTAGGGGTTCTATGACGAGCGGCAATTTCCTTTGCTCGATCCATGTGAGTTTGGAAGGTTACGGCCTTTTTAAGCCATGAGTCGATTGTGGTGGGAACAGTTTCCATTGCGAGGATGCGACGCATAAGGGGTTCGGGAATGGCGGCTGAGTAATAGCCGATGAGGACATTATGGTCGGTGATGCCGGCGATGGCGTAGTGATTTTGAAATTGGGCGTTGTATTCCGTGAGCGAAGGGGAATATCCGCCTCCTTTCGTGGTGGTCATGCGCGTAGTGGTCAGCCAAGCTATGGCGTTCCCGGTGGTGTCATAGTGTTTGAATGCCTTAAGGAATTCGTCGTGGAAGTTGTCCCAGGACCCCATGGAAATGGATCCATCGGCGGCGATTTTTGAGGCGCGGAAGGTGTTTGCCCACGTAAGTGCGGGTCCTTTGGTCATGTATGACAGCGCAAAGGCTATCTGTTTCGGGGTGGTGTTATAGACGTCGGAGTTGACGTTTAGGTAGAAGACGACTGAGTCTGGGTGTAGAAGGGATTGCTCCAGGAGATCTGGGATCATGAATTGCTTCTGGTGCTTCCAGTACTTCCGGAGATTCCAGAGATTCCAGTGCTTCCGGTGCTTCCGGAGATTCCAGAAATTTATCACCTTTGATGATATCACGCCACTTGGAGAGCCTCTCAGTGTCTTTCAACTGGTCAATGGGGTGTCGACGTTCCCCATAGACATTGTTAGGACGTGTAGGAGGGCGTGTGTCACGTTT
>JBBPTX010000884.1:0-14888 GCA_038094595.1 Pulveroboletus aff. annulatus | reverse complement strand
TACATGAGGTATCCAGCCGTTGATCTGCTGCGGGTGGGTGGAATGGAAGATGTCAACGGTAATTAAGGATAAGGGATCACATCACAGTGATGGGGTGACTGATGTGAGGTCTGTGATGATCACGATGAATAAATATGTGTGTGATCAGTGGGATGAGAGTGAAGGGCTGAAATTGAAGCCCACTGATCTAGAAGGGCCCGTAGATCCCCTGTGTCTAGCACAGTGTCTAGGTCGGGTTTTCCCTTGATTAGATAAAGAAGCATCCGTATGCGCAAAGTAAAGATGAGAAAATATATAGCTGTAACAGGTGCCAGTCCCCGTTAGCATTGGTTTGGAGAAGGATACTGCCTGACATGTATTTTGACACATCAGTGGCCATGGCAAAAGGATGAGAGAGGTCGGGCATGAAAAGGACCAGCTTACAAAGAAATGTGTCTTTAAGCTGGTTGAAGATGGCTTGCTGTGTGGATGATCAAAACTAGGGCATCATCTTCTTAGTGAGGTCAATGAAGGGTCAGGTGATATTGGAATAACCAGGAATGAATCGCCAGTAGAAATTAGCGAACCCAAGGAAGGAGCAAACATCCTTGACTTTCTGTGGCATTGGCCATTTGGTGATGCTGTTGAGCTTGACAGGATCCATGGCAAGTTGTCCTTCTTTAACTATCATTCCAAGGTATTCAATGTTATGATTCGCTTGTAGGACGAACGCTTTTTCCTTACTTTCTCTTTCAGACTAACACTTTCCATTCCTCATGCTTAACCTCACTCCTTCCATGTCGTTCCACGACATTCCATACATCTCGTAAGCATGTTTATCCTCCACTGCGCAGGTACTCCTTTACTTCTGCTCTTCTCACGCCGTATGCGCCGGCCCTTAACGTCTCGTTCTCTTGCGTGGTTTTGCTATTGGCCTCTTCTTTCTAATGCCGCTTCCCATGCCGGCCCTTAACCATTGTGACACGTAACTGTCACACTTTTGCTTTTCTATAAAAACCCTTCAACAGGGCCCTTTGTCTTTTCTCCTCAGCTTAGTTCTACCTACGGCTTGTTGCCTAGTTAGTGCTAACAATCCATCGTCTTTACTCCTTGTGTCTCCACTCTACCATTAAGTGAGTGCTTCACACTACGGCTCACTCGCCTTTGTGTGTCTCTACCTTGAACATTCGACCTGCTAGTCAAGCTAGGCAAGCGGAATATCCTTAGACCCGTCAAAACCCTTGACGGTACCCTTGACCCAGCATCCCTACGGCTGGCCCCTATGTCATCATATACACGAACAACAGATCTCTTCGACTCTACTAGGTGTTAGTAGGTCTATGCGCGACCACGTCCACGGCCATGCGTAACATTCAACTTCTGAGATGGCAAATTGACATTTCTCCAGTTTGAGGTGGAGATCGAGTTCCGTCATCCATTGAAGGACATGGCAGGT
Organism: Pulveroboletus aff. annulatus; assembly: GCA_038094595.1. Lineage (NCBI taxonomy): Eukaryota > Fungi > Basidiomycota > Agaricomycetes > Boletales > Boletaceae > Pulveroboletus > Pulveroboletus aff. annulatus. The sequence continues at coordinate 13,453 of JBBPTX010000884.1, read as the reverse complement.
GCATTCAGTGTGAGTCTTGTCGTCTGGGGAGAAAATAAGTAGATTGTCCATGTAAATGACTAACCATCCTTCGGCAATTATATCATGGAAGGAGTCGTTCATGAAGCATTGAAACATTGCAGGGGAGTTAGTCATTCCGAAAAACATTACCATAGGTTCAAAGAGTCCCTTGTGAGTGAGGAAGGCACCTTTCCATTGGTGCCCATCTTTTATACATACATTGTTATATCCCCATTGTATGTCAAACTTGGTGAAAATGCAAGCTCTCTTGAGTTTGTCTAGAAGGTCAGAGATCAGAGGTAGTGGGTAGGTGTCATGAACAGTATGTTCGTTGAGATATCAGTAGTCCTGGCACAGGCAGAGTTTGCTGTCTTTCTTTTTGACAAAGAAGAATGGCGATGCTTGAGAAGAGTTCAAGGGACAGATTTTACTGGCAGCAAGATTTTCATCAAGAAAGTCTTCTGTGGCTTTCTTTTCATTGGGGGTGAGTAGGTAGAGTTTGCCGATCTTCAGGGTAAACGAGTCTTTGACGTTGATTTCATGATCATAGGGTCAGGACGGGGGGAGGGAATCAGCAAACTCCTTGGCAAAGATGGGGGCAAAATCCTTGTATGCATTTGGTAGGATAACTTTTGGCTTGGCCTTCTCAGTGGCAGCCACAAGCTCAGTAGCTATGGTAAGCTTGGTGACAAGCTTTAGGTGGGTCTGGTGATATCGGGACCCTGACTTGAGGACCTGTGTTACGATTTGCTTACAGGACAAATGACTTTTTACTTCTTTCTCTTTCGGACTAACCATTTCATTTCTCATGCTTAACTCATATCCTTCCTTGTTGTTCCACAATATTCCATATATCTTGTAAGCGTTCTTATCCCTCACCATGCAGGTACTCTCTGTTATGCGTGGCTGTGGGTATGGTTGCGTGTAGACCTACTAATGCCTAGTAGGGTTGAGGGGTTCTGTCGTTCATATATACGACGACGTAGGGCCAGCCGTGGGGATGCTGGGTCGAGAGTACCGTCAAGAGGTTTGACGGGTCGGAGGGTAAACTGCAGTCTAGCTTGACTTTGTGGATCAGAGGTTCAAGGTAGAGACACACGAAGGCGGGTGAGCCGTAGTGTGAAGTGCTTACTTAATGGTAAAGCAAAGACACAAGGAGTAAGATCGGTAGATTGCTAGCACTAACTAGGCAACAAGCCGTAGGTAGAACTAAGCTAAGGAAAACAGGAGACGACCCTGTTGAAGGGTTTATATAATGGAGTAGAGGCATGACAGTTACGTGTCACAGTGGTTAAGGGCCGGCGTGGGAACAGCATTAGAAATAGAAAGCCAATAGCAAAACCATGCATGAGAAGGAGACGTTAAGGGCCGGCGCATACGGCATGAGAAGATCAGAAGGGGAGAGTACCTGCACGGTGGAGGAGTAAACACACTTATGAGATATAAGGAATGTCATAGAACGACATAGAAGGAACGAGGTTAAGCATGAGAAAAGAAAAGTATCAGTCCCTTATTGTAAGAGAAGAAAAAGTGTTCGTCCTGCAAGCAGATCGTAACATTACCCCCTTAGTAACCCGAAGCTACGGTGAGGATTCCTTACAAGTCCCTAAACGCGGGTCCCAGCAAGCCGGTGATGTTGGCATAGCCAATGTCGTCTAATTTGTCTCCATCCTTGTAAGGAGAAGGGGCGTGAGGTGAGGATGGCGTGGGATGGTAAGATTGTTGAGAGGACGAGGAAGATGACTGACGAGGAGTGTGACAGGGAGTGGCTTGATGGACAATTTGTCCATTGCGGAATGCGGCTTGGGGGCGACGGGGCGTGGACGTAGAGGAGGACTGGACATGGGGAGAGGTGAGGTGAGAGGCAAGAGAGCGAGAAGGTCCCGGGCAGCGGGTGAGAGAATGGCCGGGTGCTTGTTGTCGGCAACCTGTGCAAACATGTTGCAGACAGGAGAGTTGGGTGTGGCCAAGGCAATGGCATTGGAAACACCGCTGATTAAAATGAGGATGTCCAGGGTAAACGCAATCTCTGCCGTTTCGACCGGTCCACCAGTCATTGAGCGTTTGCCTATGAATGGGTGAGCCGTCTCTCAGGACTTCGTTTCCAAGTCCTCGACCCGTGGCGGCGAGGTCTTGGAAATGGTTATCAACGTCAAGGAGGAAGTTATCATAGCCCATCTGGAAGGTGTGGGAGTACAACTGATAGCATGCGTGGTAGATGAAGTCCTGCATGGTCCTGCCAAGCGTAGTGTGCAGGAATACCAGGCCAGAGCTGGAGACGAAGGCAGCGATGTGGTTCAACTGCATCGCGGTTTCGAACCAAGTAAAGATGGGTGAACCATCAGAGGAATAAACACTAATAGGGACCTGAAGGCGGTCATCAGACATGAGAGAATGAAAGCGAATGTAATGCTCATCGGTAAACCGTTCCTCCTGAAGCCGGCCAGTGTGGCGATGAGTGGAGACATCTATCGGGACTTGGGAATCACATCCCGAGTGGGTGATGAGAGAGTCCGAGCTAGGTGCACAGACAAGCTGGGGGCGGTGAACTCCTAGGAATGAGGGGGGTCCGGGAGAAGGTTCCTGATGGGGCAGAGGAGTGAACGTTGGTGAGGATTGAATCCTACCGGAGACAGGGGAGATGTGGGACTGGGGAACACTGCCAATAAGAGTGGCAAAGTTGACAGGCTGAGGGGCAGCAGGGCGAGTAGGAGAGACCCTTGCGGGGTCGGCAGAGGGAAGACGGATTGCGCTGGGGTTGGTAGAGGGTGCGGCTGCAGGGGTGTCGACATTGGTAAACTCGATGGCCATGAGTGGAAGATGGAGAGGGTTTATCTGCGGCGTGGTGGGTGAGCGGATGAGGGAAGGAAGGCGCGGGGGTGTCGTCTTTTATAATCATCTAGCAACTCCGACGAATGTTTTAAATTCTGCTCAGGTTCCCAAGATTCTTCTTCGGCGGAGTACCCTTTCCATCGGATCAGGTATTGACGGGCCGACAGCATACCTTGATGCTGTATGATTCGTTCTATTTCGTATTCTTCTTGTCCTTTGACAAGATCCGGAGGTGGTGTGGGGAAGTTCGGGCTGTGTACGTCGTTTTCGCAATAGGGTGATAACAGAGAAGCATGGAACATGTTGTGGATTTTCCACGTTTGTGGAAGTCGGAGGCGATAGGAAACAGGGAAGATGACATCAGAGATAACGAAGGGGCCCTCACATTTTGTGGTGAACTTCGGATCTTGGATGAACCTTTTAAGGTTCCTGGCCTCCAGCCAAACTTGCTGTCCCCTCTCGAAAGGTATGAATTTTGACTTAGACCTGGATGCCATGACTTGTCGCGCAAGCTCATGGGATGCTAGGGCTTCTTCTCGGAGGACGGTTAGCTCCTTGAGGCGGGTTTCAACGGCGGGGATGTTGGTTTCGGCAATTACCGAGGGAAGGGCACAGGGTTCATATCCCATCATAAGGTAAAACAGGGACTTGCTGGTGACGGAATGAGGGCAGTGATTGTGCATGAATTCAGCGTGGGAAATATGATCAGACCAGGTGGAGGGGTGGTCTCCGCAGTAGATATGGAGATAAGTCTTGACTTCCTGGTTTACGCATTCAGTTTCGCCGTCGGTCTGGGGGTGATATGCTGTGGAGAGGGAGAGGTCGTAGTTGAGGAGTCTGCCGAGTTCTTTGGCGAAGGTGGAGGTGAATTGTGGGCCGCGGTCCGAGATAACTTTCTCATAGAGTCCAAAGTGGAGATAGACTTTGTGGAAAAAGAGCGTTGCTATGCCTTCGGCGGAGATGGTTTTCTTCGTGGGGCAAAGAATTACCCCCTTAGTAAGGCCATGGTCCACCATGACCAATAACGAGTCGAATCCCCCGGAGAGTGGGAGATTGGTGATCAGATCGCAGGAGATCTGTTGAAAAGGGCGAGAGCAAGAGGATGGGATGGGGACGAGTGGGGGAACAGTAGGGTGAGTGTTTGCCTTGTTGTGTTGGCACGCGGCACAGCCATCAATGTAAGAGCGGACGAAGGAGACGAGGCCCGGCCACCAGAACTTGGAGGTGACGAGCTGGCGGGTTTTGAGGTAGCCGGGGTGGCCGGCGGACTCATGGTCATGAGAGCGCCTGACAACAGTGTGGCAAAGGTCATGGTCGGGAGGGACATAGACGTGTCCTTGATACTGGAGGACACCGTCGGAATATTGCCAGTCGGCAAGGTGGGAGCAGAAAGCTGGGGGAAGGGATCCATTGATCTCCTGGAGTTTGTGGAGGACGAGGTCGTTAGAGGAGGAGGCAGAGGTGATGTGGTTGGAGAGGGCAGAGTCAATGAGATGAACGAAAAGGGTGTCAGGGAGGAGGGTAACCCCAATGTTGTCAGAGTCGGCGCGGGGAAGGAGGTCTGGGTGTCAGGAGAGGGCGTCCAGGCCAGCGAGGTGAGCACCAGGAACGTGAGTGATGGAGTAGTCATAGTCAGTGAGGTCAAGGAGCCAGCGGGCTTGGCGACGGTTGAGATCTTGGGGGCGGCGGAAGTATGTGAGATTCTTGTGATCAGAGAAGACTTGAACGGGGAAGGGAGAGCCATGGAGGTATTGCCTCCAGGCTTTGAAACTGTGGATAATGGCCAAGAGCTCCCGATCATGGATGTTGTAGTTGCATTCTGAGGAAGAGAAGGATTGTGATAAGTAGAAACAGGGATGCCAATCCCCATTCGCATCAGTTTGCAACAAAATACCTCCTGACGTGTACTTAGAAGCGTCAATGGCCATGGCAAAAGGGTGAGAGATGTCAGGCATAAATAAGATGGGCTGACGGAGGAACAACTTCTTGAGTTGGTTGAAGGCAGTCTGTTGAGTGGGTGCCCAAGTCCACGGCATGGTTTTCTTGGTGAGGTCGATGAGGGGTCGGGCGATGTTGGAATACCCTGGGATGAAGCGTCTATAGAAATTAGCGAACCCCAAGAAAGAACGGACATCCTTGACTTTTTGCAGTGTAGGCCATTTGGCAATCCCATCAAGCTTGACAGGGTCCATAGTGAGTTGTCCTTTCTTGACAATCATCCCGAGGTATTCAACTTCAGGAACGGCGAACTGACATTTCTCTAATTTGAGGTGGAGGTTGAGTTCCGTCATCCGTTGAAGGACATGGCGAGTCCGTTCGGTGTGGGTGGCCTCATCTGGGGAGAAGATAAGGAGGTCGTCCATATAAATAACTAACCATCCCTCGGTGATCATGTCGCGGAAGGAGTCATTCATGAAGCGTTGAAAAGTCGCTGGGGAGTTAGTCATGCTGAAGAACATGACCATGGGTTTGAAGAGCCCTTTATGGGTGAGGAAGGCGCCCTTCCATTGGTGCCCGTCTTTAATACGTACATTATTATATCCCTAGCAGACGTCGAACTTAGTAAAAACGCGGGCTCCCTTCAGTTTGTCAAGGAGATCAGAAATCAGTGGCAGTGGGTAAGCATCTCGAATGGTATGTTTGTTGAGGTATCAATAATCTTGGCAGGGACGGAGTTTGCCATCTTTCTTTTTGACAAAGAAGAATGGTGACGCTTGAGGGGAGTTTGAAGGGCGAATCTTTCCAGCGGCAAGATTTTTGTCAAGAAAGTCTTCAGTGGCCTTCTTTTCATCTGGGGTAAGTGGGTAGAGTTTGCTGATCTTCAGGGTAAATGAGTCTTTGACGTTGATCTCGTGATCATAGGGTCTGGAGGAAGGGAGAGAGTTGGCCGATTCTTTGGCAAAAACCTGAGTGAAGTCTTTGTAGACGTTGGGTAGGGTAACTTGTGGCTTGGCCTTTTCGGCGGCAGCCGCAAGTTCCGTGGCAGTGGTAAGCTTGACAACAAGCTTCGGATGAGTCTGGTGGTATCGGGATCCTGATTTGAGGACCCGTTGACAAGAGTTGGCGTGGAGGGCACAGCGAACGTAGAGGTTTCTGTCGGGCATATCGAGGAACGCAGAGAGGGTATGGTCGGGAATAGTTTTGACTAGGACATGGCGAGGTGGTCTCGAAGGGGGTGCTTGGGGGTGAGCATTGTCGTGTTGTTTAAGGTCAGCGACATGGATGTGGTAGAGAGAGGTCGACTCGTCTACCGTTTCTGGGATATTGATCGTCTGTGTCGACCATTCAATGGAGGGATTCATGAGTCGTAACCAGGGCATCCCGAGAATCACGTTCTCGGACCCGCAGTGCATGACGTGGAAGCATACATGTTGAGCGATCCCATTGATGTTGGTGAAGAGAGAGGCAGTGTAACGGATGGCCCCCTTAGCATTGGGGGTTTGATCAACATTGTTAACAGGGATGGGCGTTGGGAGTTTGTCAAGAGGGAGCTTGTGTTTTCAGGCGAAGTCCCAGTCGAGGCAGTTGACATCCGCTCCGCTATCGATGAGGGCATGGGTGTCGATGGTTTTCATAGTGTGCGAAGGATCAATGAGTTGGAGAGGAATACGCATTGATTTTTTGGACGTGGATACAAGTACAGGTGCACACATTTTAGGGGAAACTACTGATGTCGAGGTAGCATTCCATTTCAAAAATCCTGGGAGGTAAAGGCGACACGAGACACCTTTGGTTCTTCATTGTTGTTTTCATCATCTATCTCTTGTAATCGAGGGACTTCGTCTTTGTCCTCGACTTCTACTTCTACTACCTTCCTGATGACCTTCTTCGGCCTCGGAGTGTTCAAAGTAAAGGTTGGGCATGCTGTAGTCCGATGTCCCTTCTGACGACAGCGGAAGCATCTCCCTTCTTTGTGACACTGTTCACGCTCGGCGGGTGTGAGTTGTTGGAGACGGACAGCATCAATGTCCATGGCATTGGGGTCTTTGGCGGGGGCGGGGGTGGCATATTGGTGATACATGTGGCGAGTGGGGGTCTTGTGACGAGTGGAGATCTCTCGAGCTCTCTCTATGTGGGTTTGGAAGGTGATGGCCTTCTTCAACCAGGTATCTATAGTGGTGGGGACCGTTTCCATAGCGAGGATACGGCGCATGAGGGCATCGGGGATAGCGGCTGAGTAGTAGCTGATGAGGACGTTGTTGTCGGTAATGCCTGCGATGGCACAGTGATTCTGGAACTGAGCATTGTACTCAGTGAGCGAAGGGGAGTATCCGCTATTCTTGGTGGAGATCATGCGAGTAGTGGTGAGCCAGGCGATTGCATTGCCGGTGGTGTCATAGTGTTTAAATGCCAGGATAAAGGTGTCGCAGAAGTCGGACCACGATCCCATCGAAATCAAGCCGTCAGCTACGATCTTCAAGGATCAGAAGGTGTTGGCCCACATGAGCGCGGGGCCTTGGGTCATATAGGAAAGCGCAAAGGCGATGCACTTCGGGTCGGAGGTATATACCTCAGCGTTGACGTTGAGGTAGAAAGCGATGGAGTCAAACCATTGTTTGGCCGTTTTATAGTCGCCATCATATTTCTCTGGTGTGCCAATGCGGAGTTCGAGGGGTTTCATAGTCATAGTAGGTGATGGGGGACGGGAAATCGGTGAGAAGATGTGGCCGGTCTAGCGTCTGGGTGTCGGGGATGGGGGAGTCTGTGGGCGAGGTATCTGCACAGAAGCAGAAAAGCTGTGGGAAAGGTTGCGAGTAGCGAGTTCTTCGTCAGAGTCTAATAAAGGCTCGTCAGGGTCTTCATCCCAATATGCTTGGTTGGGATCGTCTGGGGAGTCAGAGGAGTCAGAGTGTGAAGTGCGTGGAGGCTCTCGAGGATTCCAACACGGGTTGGTGGTTCGAGTGTTTCAATGGGAAGCTATGGTGGGCGGCGTACGTGATAGTATCTGAACGAGGAGGTAGCTTAGTTCTTTTGTTATGCATGGCCGTGGATATGGTCACGCATAGACCTACTAACACCTAGTAGGGTCGAGGGGTTCTGTCGTTCGTATATACGACGACGTAGGGCCAGCCGTGAGGATGCTGGGTCGAGAGTACTGTCAAGAGGTTTGATGGGTCGGAGGGTAAACTGCAGTCTAGCTTGACTTTGCAGATCAGAGGTTCAAGGTAGAGACACATGAAGGCGGGTGAGCCGTAGTGTGAAGCACTTACTTAATGGTAAAGCGAAGACACAAGGAGTAAGATCGGTAGATTGCTAGCACTAACTAGGCAACAAGCCGTAGGTAGAACTAAGCTAAGGAAAATAGGAGACGACCCTGTTGAAGGGTTTATATAATGGAGTAGAGGCGTGACAGTTATGTGTCACAGTGGTTAAGGGCCGGCGTGGGAATGGCGTTAGAAATAGAAAGCCAATAGCAAAACCACACATGAGAAGGAGACGTTAAGGGCCAGCGCATACGGCATGAGAAGATCAGAAGGGGAGAGTACCTGCGCGGTGGAGGAGTAAACACGCTTACGAGATATAAGGAATGTCATAGAATGACATAGAAGGAACAAGGTTAAGCATGAGAAAAGAAAAGTATCAGTCCCTTATTGTAAGAGAAGAAAAAGCATTCATCCTGCGAGCAGATCGTAACACTCTCTTTCTTCTGATCTTCTCACACTGTATGCACTGGCCCTTAACGTCTCCCTCTCATGTGTGGGTTCTATATGATTCTTTCACATTCTATTGCTGTTTCCCACACCAGTCCTTAACCATTGTGACATGTAACCATCACACTTGTACTTCGCTATATAAACCCTTCAACCAGGCTCCTTGTTCCTCTTCCTTAGCTTAGTTCTACCTACAGCTTGTTGCCTAGTTAGCACTAGCAATCCATTTACCTTTGCTCCTTGTGTCTTTGCTCTACCATTAAGTGAGCGCTTCACTCAACAGCCCATCCGCCTTCGTGTGTCCACACTCTAGACTCTACGACCTGCTAGTCAAGCTAGGCAGCAGTTACCTTTGATCTGTCAAACACCCTTGATGATATCTCGACCCAGCATCCCTATGGCTGGCTATATGTCATTGTATAAACAAACGACTGAACCCCTTGACCCTACTAGACATTAGTAGGTCTACGTGCGACCATACCAAAGGCCATGCATAACAAAAGAACTAAGCTTCCTCCTTGCTTGGGTACTACTACGTATGCTGCCCACTATAGTTTCCCACTGAAACACTCGAACCACTGACCCACATTGGAATCCCTGAGAACCTCTGTGTACCTCACACTCTGACTCCTCTGACACCCCCAACGATCCCAACCAAGTATATTGGGATGAAGACCCCGACGAGCCCTTACTAGACTCTGACGAAGAACTCGCTACCCACGACCTTGCCCATAGTTTTTCTGCTTCCATGCAGATACCTTGTCCCCAGACTCCCCTATCCCCAATACCCAGATGCCAAACCAGCCACATCTTTCCCCCAATCCCTCATCCCCCATCACCCACTATGACTACTAAACCCCTTGAACTTCATATTGGCACCCCCAAACGATACAACAGCAACTACAAGATAGCCAAGCAATGGCTAGATTTCGTTGTCTTTTACCTCAACATCAATGCCAAGGTTTACACCACCAACCCCAAGCAAATTGCATTTGCTCTCTTGTATATGACAAAGGGCCCAGCACTCACATGGGCCAACACTTTCCAAGCTTCAAAGATCGCAGCCAATGGCTTGATTTCGATGGGCTCTTGGTCTGACTTTTGTGACACCTTCATCTCGGCGTTCAAACACCATGACACCACTGGCAATGCAATTGCCTGGCTCATTACCACCTGCATGACTGCCACCAAAAATGGTGGCTATTCCTCCTCGCTTACTGAGTATAACGCTCAATTCCAGAATCACTATGCCTTCATCAGTATTGTGGACCATAATGTCTTAATCGGTTATTACTCAGTCGCTATTTCTGAAGTCCTCATGTGCCATATCTTGGCCATGGAGAAGATTCCTACCACTATTGACGACTGGTTGAAAAAAGCTGTCACCTTCCAGACCCACATGGATCATGCTAGGGAAATTGCCGCATGACACAAAACCGCCTCCTGCCACACATACCACCAGTACACCATCCCCACCCTTGCCCCTGCCAAAGACCCCAACGCTATGGATGTTGATACCATCTGCCTTCCATGACTCACCCCCACAGAACAGGAACAATGCTGTAAAGAAGGAAGATGTTTCCACTGCTGTCAGAAAGGACATCGGACAACTGCATGTTCCACATTCACTTCAAACACCCCAAGGCCAAAGAAGGTCGTTTGGAAGGTTATGGAAGTAGAAGTCAAGGACGAAGAAGAAGTCCCTCGACTACAAGAGGTAGACAATGAAGAAGACGATGAAGAACCAAAGGTGTCTTGTGTTGCCTTCACCTCAGATTTTTGAAATGGAACACTGCCTCAACATCAGTAGTTCCTCCTATCATGTGTGCACCTGTACTTGTATCTACATCCAAGAAATTGATGCGTATCCCCTTGCAACTCATCAACCCTTTGCACACTATGAAAATTGTCGACACTCGCACCCTCATTGACAGTGGGGCAGACATCAACTGCCTTGATTGGGACTTCGCCTGAAAACATCAACTCCCCCTAGACAAACTCCCGATCCCGATCCCCATCAACAACATCGACCAAACCCCGAATGCCAAAGGAGCAATCCATTACACTGCCTCCCTGTTCACCAACATCAATGGAATTGCCCAACACGTACATTTCCATGTGATGCACTGCAGATCTGAGAACGTAATTCTCAGAATGCCCTGGCTCCACCTCATGAACCCTGTCATTAATTGGTCGTCGCAAACAATCAACATCCCAGAATCAGCGGATGAGTCTGCTGCCCTCTATCATATCCATGTTGCAGATTTAAAACAGCATGACGACATCCAACCAAGGGCACCTCCCCTGAAACCACCTCACCATGTCATGGTTGAAACAATTCCTGACCATATCCTTTCTACATATCTTGATATGCCCGATGGAAACCTCTACATCCGCCAAGCCCTCTACAACAACTCTTGCCAATGGATCCTCAAGTCAGGATCCCAATACCACCAGACCCACCCAAAGCTTGTCACCAAGCTCACCACCACTATGGAACTTGTGGCAGCTGCCGAGAAGGCAAAACCAAAAGTCGCTCTACCAGAAGCATACAAAGACTTCGCCCCTGTTTTCGCCAAAGAATCTGCCAATTCCCTCCCTCCATCTTGGCCTTATGATCATGAGATCAACGTCAAGGACTTGTTTACCCTGAAGATTGGCAAACTCTACCTGCTCACCCCCAACAAAAAGAAAGCCACAGAAGATTTTCTCGATGAAAACCTCGCTGCTGGCAAGATTCACCCCTTGAACTCTCCTCAAGCATCGCCGTTCTTCTTCATCAAAAAGAAAGACAGCAAACTCCATCCCTGCCAAGATTACCGGTATCTCAACAAGCATGCCATTTGCAACACCTACCCGCTCCCCCTGATCTCCGACCTTCTTGATAAACTCAAAGGAGCTCACATTTTTACCAAGTTCAACGTACACTGGGGGTATAACAACATACATATAAAGGATGGGCACCAGTGGAAGGGTGCCTTCCTCATCCACAAAGGTCTCTTCAAACCAATGGTTATGTTCTTTGGCATGACTAACTCCCCCGCAACATTTCAACGATTCATGAATGACTCTTTCTGCAATATGATCGCTGAAGGATGGTTGGTTATCTACATGGACGATTTACTTATTTTCTCCTCAGACGATGAGACCCACACTAAACACACCTGCTGTGTTCTCCAATGGATGACAGAACTCAATCTCCACCTCAAACTGGAGAAATGCCAATTCACCATCCCTGAAGTAGAATACCTCGGGATGATCATCAAGGAAGGGCAACTCGCCATGGACCCCGTAAAACTTGATGGTATCACCAAGTGGCCCATGCCACAGAAAGTCAAAGATGTTCACTCTTTCCTCGGGTTTGCTAACTTCTATCAACGTTTTGTTCCTGGCTACTCAAACATCGCCCGACCCCTTATCAACCTCATCAAGAAAAAGATGCCCTAGTCATGGTCATCTATGCAACAAGCCGCCTTTGACCAACTCAAAGAGACTTTCCTTCGTAAGCTGGTACTTTTCATGCCTGATCTTTCTCACCTGTTTGCCATGGCCACCAATGTGTCCAAATATGCATTGGATGGCATCCTTCTCCAATCTGATGCTAATGGGGATTGGCATCTCTGTTCTTACTTATCACAATTGTTCTCCTCTACAGAACACAACTATGACATCCATGACTGGGAGCTCTTGGCCATCATACATGGTTTCAAAGCCTGGAGGCAATACCTCCACAGCTCTCCCTTTCCTGTCAAGGTTTTCTCAGATCACAAGAATTTGACATATTTCCGACATCCTCAGGACCTCAACCAACATCAAGTCCGTTGGCTCCTTGACCTCACTAACTACGACTACTCGATCACTCATGTCCTCGGTACCCAGCTTGCTGGGCCTGATGCTCTATCCCACCGTCTGGACCTCCTTCCCTGTGTTAACTCTGATAACATCAGTGTCACCCTCCTTCCCGACACCCTCTTCATCCACCTCATCGACTCTGCCCTCTCTAACCACATCACTTCCACCTCTGCCTCCGATGATCTTGTCCTCCACAAATTGCAGGAGATCAACAGCTCCCTTCCCCCCGCTTTTCGCTCCCATCTCTCCGACTGGCAATACTCCAATGGCGTCCTTCTATATCAGGGATGTGTCTATGTCCCTCCCAACTATGACCTTCGCTGCACTGTGGTCCAACGCTCTCACGATCACACTTCTATGGGCCATCATGGTTATTTGAAAATCCGTCAACTTGTCACTGGCAAGTTCTGGTGGCCCAGTCTTGCCACCTTTGTTCATTCCTATGTCAATGACTGTGCCATCTATCAGCACAACAAGGCAAACACTCACCCGACCACCCCTCCTCTTGTCCCTATTCCCTCCTCCTGCTTCTACCTCTTCCAGCAGATCTCCTATGATCTGATCACTGATCTCCTGCTGTTCGGGGGTTTCGACTCATTATTGGTCGTGGTGGATCATGGCCTTACTAAGGGGGTAATTCTTTGCCCCACTATGAAATCTATCACTGCCAAGGGGATAGCTGCACTCTTTTTCCACAAGGTTTATCTCTGCTTTAGCCTCTATGACAAGATCATCTCCGATCGTGGCCCACAATTCACCTCCACCTTTGCCAAAGAACTCAGATGTCTCCTCAACTACGATCTCTCTCTCTCTACAGCATACCACCCACAAACCAATGGTGAAACTGAACATGTCAACCAAGAAGTCGAAACATATCTCCGTATCTACTGTGGAAACCATTCTTCTACATGGTCCAAGCACATTTCCCATGCTGAATTCACACACAACCACTGTCTCCACTCTGTCACCGGCAAATCTCCATTTTACCTCATGATGTTACAGCTATATATTTTCTCATCTTTACTTTGCGCATACGGACGCTTCTTTATCTAATCAAGGGAAAACCCGACCTAGACACTGTGCTAGACACAGGGGATCTACGGGCCCTTCTAGATCAG
>JBBPTX010000883.1:0-14913 GCA_038094595.1 Pulveroboletus aff. annulatus | reverse complement strand
GTAGAATAGTATATAAAGCAGGACTGGACGGAGCTCAGTCTCCAGTCTAGTTCTCTTGTTCCATTGCCTACAAAGCATCCCTCATAAGATAGTCTCCCCTCTCGACGTTTAGGATAGTGATTGCCTGCAAGGAATTGTAGTCGCAACAGTTTGAGGTGAACGTGGGGCATGTGGTAGCCCGATGTCCTTTCTGGCGGCAGCGGAAACATCTACCCTCTTTGTGACATTGCTCTCACTTGGCGGGGATGAGTCATTGGAGGTGGACAGCATCAACGTCCATGGCGTTGGGGTCTTTGGTGGGAGCAGGGGTGGTGTACTGATGGTATGTGTGGCGAGTGGGGGTCTTGTGGCGAGCAGTGATTTCTCTAGAACGCTCCATGTGGGTTTGAAAGGTGATGGCCTTCTTCAACCAGATGTCTATGGTGGTGGGAACAACCTCCATGGCCAAGATTTGGCACATGAGGGCGTCAGGGATGGTGGCTGAGTAATAGCCGATAAGGACGTTGTTGTCGGTTATGCTGGCGATGATGCAATGGTTCTGGAACTGAGCGTTGTACTCAGTAAGTGAGAGGGAGTATCCGCCGTTCTTGGTGGCGGTCATGCGGGTGGTGGTGAGCCAGGCAATCACATTGCCAGTGGTATCATAGTGTTTGAATGCCAAGATGAAGGCGTCACAAAAGTCGGACCAGGAGCCCATTGAAATCAAGCCATTGGCTGCAATCTTTGAGGCCCAGAAGGTGTTGGCCCATGTGAGTGCAGGACCTTTGATCATGTACAAGAGCGCAAAGGCAATGCATTTTGGATCGGTGGAGTATACCTCAGCGTTGACATTGAGGTAGAAGGCAACGGAATCTAGCCACTGTTTGGCCTTCTTGTAGTCGCCATCATATCGTTCTGGGGTACCGATGCAAAGTTCGAGGGGTTTCGTGGTCATACTGGGCGACAGAGGACAAGGGATCGGGGGAAAGATGTGGCTGGTTTGGCGTCTGGGTGTTGGGGATGGAGGGGTCTGAGGACAGGGTATCTGCACAGAAGCAGAAAAGCTATGAGCAAGGTCGCGAGTAGTGAGTTCTTCATCAGAGTCTAATAAAGGCTCATCGGGGTCTTCGTCCCAATATGCTTGATTGGAGTCGTTGGGGATGTCAGAGGAGTCGGAGTGCGAGGTATGTGGAGGTTCTTGAGGGTTCCAACGCAGGTCAGTGGTGCGATGTTTCAGTGGAAAGCTATGGTGGGTGGCGTACGTGATAGTACCTGAGCAAGGAAGTAGCTTAGTTCTTTTGTTACGCGTGGCCGTGAGTGTGGTCGCGTGTACACCTACTAATGCCTAGTAGGGTCAAAGGGTTCTATCGTTCATGTATACGACGATGTAGAGCCAGCCGTGGGGATGCTGGGTCGATAGTACCGTCAAGGGTGTTGACGGGTCAAAGGGGTAACCACCATCTAGCTTGATGAACAGGTCAGAGGTTCTAGAGTTGTAGACACACAAAGGTGACGAGCCAAGTGTGAAGTGTTCACTTAATAGTAGAACGAAGACTGAGGAGTAAGGACAAGTAAATTGCTAGTGCTAACTAGGCGACAAGCCGTAGGTAGAACTAAGCTAAGGAAAAGACGAAGAGACCCTGTTGAAGGGTTTATATAGTAAAGTGGAAGTGTGACAGTTACATGTCATAAGGGTTAAGGGCCGGTGTGGGAAACGGTGTTAGAGATAGAAAAGCCAATGGCAAAACCATGCATGAGAAAGAGACGTTAAGGGCTGGCGCATACGACATGAGAAGATCAGAAGAAAAGGGGTACCTGCACAGCGGAGGATAAGCTCGCTTACAAGATGTATGGAATGTCGTAGAACAACATGGAAGGAATGAGGTTAAGCATGAGAAATAAAAAGTATTAGTCTGATATCATAAGAAGAGAAAAAGTGTTCGTCCTGCGAGTGAATCATAACAAATTGATTGAGGGGTTCATGGCTCAAAGCCAGAGCATCCTGAGAATCACATTCTCAGACCTGCAGTTCATGACATGGAATTGCATGTTCTGCATGACTCCTTTGATGTTTGTGAACAAGGTGGCAGTGTAGCAGATGGCCCCCTTGGAATTGGAAGTCTGATTGACATTATTCATAGGGATGGGTGTAGGTAGTTTATCAGGGGCAGATGATGCTTTTAAGCAAAGCTCCAGTTAAGGCAGTTGATATCTGCCCCACTGTCAATGAGGGCATGAGTGTCAATAGTTTTCATGATGCATGAGGGGTCTATAAGCTGGAGGGGAATGTGCATAGATTTCTTGGATGTGGATACAAGTACTAGGGCACATGTAGGAATAGAAGGTACTAATGTTGAGATAGTCCTCCATTTCAAAAATTCGCAGCAAGGGAGACATGAGAAATCTTTGGTTCTTCTTCATCATCATTGTTATGATTCACTCACAGGATGAACGCTTTTTCTCTTCTTTCTCTTTCGGACTAATCATTTACTTTCTCACACTTAACTCGCATCCTTCCATGTCATTCTACAGCGTTCCATAACACCTCATAAGCGTGATTATCTCCCACTGCGCAGGTACCCCTTCTCTTCTGATCTTCTCATACTGTATGCGCTGGCCCTTAACGTTTCCTTCTTACGCATGGATTTGCCATTGGCTTTCCTATTTCTAATGCTGCTTCCCACGCTGGCCCTTAACCGTTGTGACACATAACTGTCACACCTCCACTTTACTATATAAACCCTTCAACAGGGCCCTTCATCTCTTCCTTAGCTCAGTTCTACCTACAGCTTGTCACCTAGTTAGCACTAGCAATCCACTTGCCTTTATTCCTCAGTCTTCGTTCTACTATTAACTGAACACTTCACACTCGGCTTGTCACCTTTGTGTGTCTTGAACCCCTGAACCCTTGACCCATTTGTCAAGCTAGACAGCGGTAGCCCTTGATCCGTCGAACGCCCTTGATGGTACCCTCCGACCCAGCATCCCCATGGCTGGTTCCTACATCGTCGTATACACGAACGACTGGACCCTTGACCCTACTAGGTGTTAGTAGGTCTACACGCGACCATATCCACGGCCATGCATAACAAAAGAACTAAGCTACCTCCTTGTTCGGGTACTATCATGTATGCCACCCACCATAGCTTCTCATCGAAACACTCGCACCACTGATCCACATTGGAATCCTCAAGAACCTCCACATACTTCGCACTCCAACTCCTCTGACACCCCTGATGATCCCAACCAAGCATATTGGGACAAAGACCCCGACGAGCCGTTATTAGACTCAGACGAGGAACTCGCTACTCGCAACCTTGCTCATAGCTTTTCTGCTTCTGTACAAATACCTCACCCTCAGACTCCCCCATCCCCGACACCCAGACACCAGACCGGCCATATCTTTCCCCTGATCCCTTGTCCCCCATCCCCCACTATGACTACTAAACCCCTCGAACTTCACATCGGCACCCCCAAATGTTACAATGGCGACTACAAGACAGCCAAACAGTGGCTAGATTCCATTGCCTTCTACCTCAACATCAACACTGAGGTATACTCCACCGACTCAAAACACATTGCCTTTGCGCTCTCATACATGACTAAAGGTCCCGCACTCACGTGGGCCAACACCTTTCAAGCCTCAAAGATCATAGCTGACAGCTCAATCTCAATGGGTTCATGGTCCAACTTCCGTGACGCCTTTATCTTGGCATTCAAACACTATGACACTACCAGCAACACGATTGCCTGGCTCACCACCATCTGCATGACCACCACCAAGAACAGCAGATACTCTCCCTTGCTCACTAAGTACAACGCTCAGTTCCAGAACCACTGTGCCATTGCAGGTATAACTGACAACAATGTCCTCATCGGCTATTACTCTGCTGCCATCCCCGACGCCCTCATGTGCCAAATCTTAGCCATGGAGGTAGTCCCCACCACTATAGATGCCTGGTTGAAGAAGGCTGTCACCTTCCAAACCCACATGGAGCATGCTAGAGAAATCGCCACTTGCCACAAAACCCCCTCTCACCACACATACCACCAGTACACTGCCCCCACCCCCACCAAAGATCCCAACACTATGGACATGGATGCCGTCCATCTCCCTAGACTCTCCTCCATAGAACAAGAACTCTGCCGAAAGGAAGGCAGATGTTTCCGTTGCCGCCAGAAGGGACATTATGCCACAGCTTGCCCTACGTTCATGTCAAACACCCCAATGCTGAAGAAAATTGTCCAGAAGGTTGTAGAGGTTGAAGTCGAGGATGAAGAAGAAGTCCCTCGACTACAAGAGATTGATGATGAAGATGAAGATGAAGAACCAAAGGTGTCTCGTGTCGCCTTTACCTCTCAGGATTTTTGAAACAGAACACTGCCTTGACGTCAGTAGTTCCTCCTATTACGTGTGCACCTGTACTTGTATCCACATCCAAGAAATCGATGCATATTTCCTTGCAACTCATCGACCCCTTGCACACTATGAAAACCATCGACACCCGCACTCTCATTGACAGCAGAGCAGACATCAACTGCCTTGACTGGGATTTCACCCGAAAACACTGACTTCCCCTTGATAAACTACCAACTTCGATCCCCATCAACAACGTCGATCAAACCCCAAATGCCAAAGGGGCAATCCGTTACACAGCCTTCCTGTTTACCAACATTGATGGAATTGCCCAACATATGTGCTTCCACATTATGCATTGCGGGTCCAAGAATGTAATTCTTGGAATGCCTTGGCTCCACCTCACAAACCCTGTCATTGACTGGTCGTCACAGACGATCAATATGTTCATCAAGCACTCTATAATAATTCCTGCCAACGGGTCCTCAAGTTGGGATCCCGATACCATCAGACTCACCCAAAGCTTGTTGCCAAGCTTACCACCGCCACGGAACTTGTGGCTGCCACTGACAAAGCTAAGCCAAAAGTTACACTACCAGACGTGTACAAAGACTTCACCCCTGTCTTTGCCAAAGAGTCCACCGATTCCCTTCCTCCGTCTAGACCCTACGATCACGAAATCTACTTCAAAGACTTGTTCACCCCAAGGATTGGCAAACTCTACCCACTCACCCTGGATGAAAAGAAGGCTACAGAAGACTTTCTTGATGAAAATCTTGCCGCCAGTAAGATCCGCCCTTCAAACTCCCCTCAAGTGTCGCTGTTCTTTTTTGTCAAAAAAAAGGATGGCAAACTCTGTCCCTGCCAAGACTACAGATATCTCAACAAACATACTATTCGTGATGCCTATCTGTTACCCCTGATCTCAGACCTCCTTGACAAGCTCAAAGGAGCCCGTGTCTTCACCAAATTTGATATGCAGTGGGGATATAACAACGTACGTATTAAGGATGGGCACCAATGGAAAGGCGCCTTCCTTACCCATAGGGGCCTCTTTGAACCCATGGTTATGTTCTTTGGAATGACTAATTCACCCACGACATTTCAACGCTTCATGAACAACTCCTTCCATGATCTGATTGCGGAAGGATGGTTAGTAATTTATATGGACGATCTACTAATTTTCTCCCCTGATGATGAGACTCACACTGAGCGGACCCACTGTGTCCTTCAACAGATGACAGAATTAAATCTCCATCTCAAATTGAAGAAATGCCAATTTGCCGCCCCAGAAGTCAAGTATCTCGGGATGATCGTCAAGGAAGGGAAGCTCGCTATGGACCCCATCAAGCTAGACAGGATCGCTAAATGGCCTATGCCACAGAAAGTCAAGGACGTCCGTTCCTTCTTGGGTTTCACTAACTTCTACAGACGTTTTATCCCCAGCTATTCCAACATCGCCCGCCCACTCATCAATCTCACCAAGAAGACTATGCCCTGGACTTGGAATAGTGCACAACAAACCTCTTTCAAACAACTCAAGGAGTTGTTTCTCTGTAAGCCTGTCCTTTTTATGCCTGATATCTCTCGACCCTTCGCCATGGCCACTGATGCTTCGAAATACACGTCAGGCAGTATCTTGTTACAAACCGATGCAAATGGGGATTGACATCCCTGTTCCTACTTATTGCAATCTTTCTCTTCCTCAGAACAAAACTATGACATCCACGACAGGGAGCTCTTGGCCATTATACATGGTTTCAAAGTCTGGAGGCAATACCTCCATGGCTCTCCCTTCCCCATCACCATCTTCTCCGATCACAAAAATCTAACCTACTTCCATCGTCCCCAAGACCTCAACCGATGTCAAGTCTGCTGGCTCCTTGACCTCACTGATTATGACTATTCCATCACTCATGTCCCCGGCACCCAGCTTGCTGGCCCAGACACCCTCTTCTGCTGCCCTGACCTCCTTCCCTGCACCAACTCGGATAACGTCGGAGTTACCCTCCTCTCTGACGCTCTCTTTGTTTATCTCATTGACTCCGTCCTCTCCAATCATATCGTGTCTGCCTCCACCTCTGATGACCTCGTACTCCACAAATTACAGGAGATTGATGGCTCCCTTCCCCCCACTTTTCACTCTCGCCTCACTGATTGGCAATATGTGGATGACGTCCTTCTGTACCAAGGTCGTGTCTACATCCCTCCTGACCATGACCTTCGCCACACTGTGGTCCAACATTCTCACGATCACACTTCTGCTGGCCATCCCAGCTATCTCAAAACCTGTCAACTTGTTGTCTCCGAATTCTGGTGGCCAGGTCTTGCCACGTTCGTTCACTCTTACATTGACAGCTGTGCTGTATGCCAGCACAACAAAGCAAACACTCACCCCACTTCTCCCCCACTCGTTCCTATCCCATCCTCCTGCTCTCGCCCCTTTCAGCAGATCTCCTGTGATCTGATCACTGATCTTCCCCTCTCTGGAGGATTTGACTCATTATTGGTCATGGTGGACCACAGCCTTACTAAGGGGGTAATTCTTTGCCCAACTAAGAAATCCATCACTGCCGAAGGAATCGCAGCACTCTTCTTCCACAAGGTTTATCTCCATTTCAGCCTCTATGACAAAATCATCTCCGATCATGGTCCACAATTCGCCTCTACATTTGCTAAGGAACTCAGCCGACTTCTCAACTATGACCTCTCCCTCTCCACTGCCTATCATCCTCAGACTGACGGAGAAACCGAATGCATTAACCAAGAGGTCGAGACCTACCTCCGCATCTACTGTGGAGATCATCCCTCCACTTGGTCTGAGCACATTTCCCACGCGGAATTCATGCACAATCACTGCCCCCACTCCATCACTGGCAAATCCCCATTCTATCTTATAATGGGATATGAACCCCGTGCCCTTCCCTCAGTGATCACCAAAACCAACATCCCCGCCATTGAATCCCATCTCAAGGCCTTGACCGCCTTACGAGACGAAGCCCTAGCATCCCATGAACTTGTGTGTCAAGTCATGGCATCCAGGTCTAAGTCAAAATTTGTACCTTTCAAGAAAGGGGAGTGAGTTTGGCTAGAGGCCAGGAATCTTAAAAGGTCCATCCAAGATCCGAAGTTCGCCACAAAACGCGAAGGCCCCTTCGTTATCTCTGACATCATCTCCCCTATCTCCTATCGCCTCTGACTCCCATGAATGTGAAAAATTCACAACACATTCCACGCTTCTTTGTTATCAACCTATCGCAAAAACGACATTCATGGCCCAAACTTCCCTACACCGCCTCCGGATCTTATCAAAGGGCAAGAAGAATATGAAATTGAACGAATCATGCGGCATCGAGGGATGCCGTCAGCCTGTCAGTACCTGATCCGATGGAAAGGGTACCCCGCAGAAGAAGAATCATGGGAACCCAAGCAGAACCTGAAACATTTGTCAAAGCTACTTGATGATTATAAAAGGCGATACCCCCGTACTTTCTTCCTCTCATCTGCTCGCCCACCATGCCGCAGATAAACCCACTTCATCTTCTCCTAATGGCTATCGAATTCTCCAATGTCGACACTCCTGCCACCGCACCCTCTATCAACCCCAGTACTGTCCATCTTCCCACTACCGACCCCGAGAGGGTCTCTCCTACTCGCCCTGCCACCCCTCAACCAGTCAACTTCGCCACTCTTGTTGGTGATGTTCCCCAGTCCCACGTCCCCCCTGTCTTGGGCAGGATCCAATCCTCGCCAATGTTTACACCTCTGCCCTATTGGGAACCTTCTCCCAGACCTCCCTCGTTCTTATGCGTCCACTGCCCACAGCTTGTCCAAGCACCAAGTTCAGACTCCCTTATCGCCCACTTGGGATGGGATTCCCAGGTCCCCTTAGATGTCTCCACTCATCATCATACCAACCAGCTCCAGAAAGAACGATTTACTGATGAGAATTATATTCACTTTCATTCACTTATGTCTGACGATTGCCTTCGTGTTCCTATTAGTGTTTACTCTTCCGATGGCTTGCCCATCTTTACTTGGTTTGAAACTGCGATGCAATTGAATCATATCGCCACCTTCATCTCTGCCTCAGGCCCAATCTTTCCTCACACTACTCTCAGCAGGACCATGCAGGACTTCATCTACCACGCACACTACCAGTTGTACTCTCACGCCTTCCAAATGGGCTACGATACCTTCCTCCTCGACGTCGACAACCACTTCCGAGATCTTGCTGCCACGGGTCAAGGACTTGGAAACGAAGTCTTGAGGGATGGATTGCCTATTCATAGGCAAACGCTCAATGACTGGTGGACAGGTTGTAATGGCAGAGACCGTGTCTATCCCAGACCTCCCTGTTTCAATCAACAATGCTTCCAATGCCACTGCCTCGGGCATACCCAGTTATCCTGTCAGCAGCACATCTGCACGGGTTGCCTCCGACATGTACCTGGCCATTCCCTCGCCCATTGCCCAGGATCCTCTCACCCACTAGCCACTCATCTTATATCCCCTCATGCCTAGTCCTCCTCTATGTCCACTCCTCGCTGCCCCCAAGCCGCATTCCACAATGGACAAATCGTCTGTCGAGCCACACCCCACCACACCTCTCACCAGTTGTCCTCCTCCTCTCAACAGTCTTACCATCCCACGCTGTCCTCACCTCATGCCCCCTCATCCTATGAGGATGGAGACAAATTGGACGATGTCAGCTATATCAACATCACCGGCTCCCCGGGACCCACTTTCAGGGACTTGTAAGGAATCCTTGCCGTAGCTTCGGGTTACTAAGGGGGTAATGTTACGATTTGCTCGTAGGATGAACGCTTTTTCTCTTCTTTCTCTTTCGGACTAATCATTTACTTTCTCATGCTTAACTTGCATCCTTCCACATCATTCTACGTCATTCCATAACACCTCATAAACATGATTATCTCCCACTGCACAGGTACCTCTTCTCTTTTGATCTTCTCGTGCCATATGCACCAGCCCTTAACGTTTCCTTCTCACGTGTGGATTTGCCATTGGCTTTCCTATTTCTAATGCTGCTTTCCACGCTGGCCCTTAACCATTGTGACACATAACTGTCACGCCTCCACTTTACTATATAAACCCTTCAACAGGGCCCTTCGTCTCTTCCTTAGCTTAGTTCTACCTATGGCTTGTCACCTAGTTAGCACTAGCAATCCACTTGCCTTTATTCCTCAGTCTTCGTTCTACTATTAAGTGAACACTTCACACTCAGCTCATCACCTTTGTGTGTCTTGAACCCCTGAACCCTTGACCCGTTTGTCAAGCTAGACAGTGGTTGCCCTTGACCTGTCGAACGCCCTTGACGGTACCCTCCGACCCAGCATCCCCACAGCTGGTTCCTACATCATTGTATACACGAATGACCAGATCCTTGACCCTACTAGGCATTAGTAGGTCTATGCGTGACCATATCCATGGCCATGCATAACAATTGTTGTCCAGTATTTCTACAAGTTAGGGAAGGTCTTCTTCCTCAACTTCAACTTCTATGACCTTCCAGACAGTTTTATTCAGCCTTGGGGTGTTTGAGGGGAATATGGGACATATGGTGGATCTATGACCCTTCTGACAGTAGTGGAAGCAACATCCTTCAGTGATACACCTCTGGCATTCTTCGGGGATTAACTTCTAAATGTGGACAGCATCCACATCCATAGTGTTGGGGTCCTTGATGGAGGTGGATGTGGTGTACTAATAGTACATTGTGCAAGAAGGGGTCTTGTGATGAGCAGAGATCTTGTGGGCCCGATCCATGTGAGTCTGGAAGGTAACTGCTTTCTTAAGCCAGGCATTGATGGTGATGGGTACAACCTCCATGGTCAAGATATGGTGCATGAGGGCTTCCAGGATAGAGGCAGAGTAGTCCTCATTTGATCCAAGTGGTGAGTTCATCAGCACACATAATACAGCACACCTGGTCCAGTGGCCTTGCCAGTGGATGCCCCCATCTTCCTTGACAAAGACTCAGCAGAAAATGGTGGAGTCAGAGACTTGACCTGCCCAAGCCAATGCTCAACACAGAGCTGGACCTGCAGCAGATCCTTCTCAAAAATGAGATTCGGGGTAGTGTCACCTGCATGTCCTTCAGAGACAAGCCATATTGCAAGATTGTTGTAAATGATTACATTAGACAATATAGGCTTGACACCATCAAGCAGGTTGAAGGCCATGAGTGACTCGGAAGATGGTAGAGTTACAAACTGTTACGATTCGCTCGCAGGACGAACACTTTTTCTCTTCTTATGATATCGGACTAACACTTTTTGTTTCTCACGCTTAACCTCATTCCTTCCATGTCGTTCTACGACATTCCATACATCTCATAAGTGTGCTTATCCTCCACCACGCAGATACTCCTTTTCTTCTGATCTTCTCACACTGTATGCACCAGCCCTTAACATCTCTTTCTCATGCATGGTTTTGCTATTGGCCTTCTATTTCTAATGCCGTTTCCCATGCCAGCCCTTAACCATTGTGACACGTAACTGTCACGCTTCTGCCTTACTATATAGATCCTTCAACAGGGCTTCTTCGTCTTTTCCTTAGCTTAGTTCTACCTACGGCTTGTCGCCTAGTTAGTGCTAGCAATCTATCACCGTTACTCCTTGCGTCTCCACTCTACCATTAAGTGAGTGCTTCACACTATGGCTTGCCAGCCTTCGTGTGTCTTTACCTCGAACCTTCGACCCGCCTGTCAAGCTAGACTGCGGTAATCCCTCTGACCCGTCAACACCCTTGACGGTACCCTCGACCCAGCATCCTCACGGCTGATCTCACGTTGTTGTCTATACAAACAACAGATCCCCTTGACCCCACTAGGTGTTAGTAGGTCTATGCACGACCTTACCCACAGCCACATGTAACAAAAGAACTAAGCTGCCTCCTTGTTCGGGTACTATCACATACGCCGCCCACCATAGCTTCTCATCGAAACACTCGAACCACTGATCTGCGTTGGAACCCCTGAGAACCTCCACGTACTTTGCACTCTGATTCCTCTGACACCCCCGATGACCCCAACCAAACATATTGGGACAAAGACCCTAATGAGCCTTTATTAGACTCAGACGAAGAACTCGCTACTTGCGACCTTGCTCAAAGCTTCTCTGCTTCTGTGCAGATACCTTGCCCTCAGACACCCCCATCCCCGACACCCAGATGCCAAACCGGCCATATCTTTCCCCCGATCCCTCACCCTCCATCACCTGTTACGATTCGCTCACAGGATGAACGCTTTCTCTTTTCTTTCACTATTGGACTAACACTTTCCGTTTCTCACGCTTAACCTCATCCCTTCCATGTCGTTCTACGACATTCCATCTATCTCGTAAGCATGCTTATCCCTCACCACGCAGGTACTCCTCTTCTTCTGATCTTCTCACGCCATATGCGCCAGCCCTTAACATTTCTTCTCATGCGTAGTTTTGCCATTGGCTTCTTCATTTCTAACGCCGCTTCCTACGCTGGCCCTTAACCACCGTGACACATAACTGTCACGCCTTTTACTTCACTATATAAACCCTTCAACAGGGCCTCTTCTAGTTTTCCTTAGCTTAGTTCTACCTACGGCTTGTCACCTAGTTAGTACTAGCAATCTACCGCTTTTACTCCTTGAGTCTTCGCTCTACCATTAAGTGAGTGCTTCACACTATGGCTTATCTGCCTTCGTGTGTCTCTACCCTCGATCCTTTGACCCGCTAGTCAAGCTAGACAGCAGTAACCCTCTTAGACCTGTCAACACTCTTGACAGTACCTTGACCTAGCATCCCCATGGCTGGTCCTACGTCATTGTCGATATGAACGACCGAACCCTCGACCCTACTAGGCATTAGTAGGTCTACGCGCGACCATACCCACGGCCACGCGTAACATCACCCGCTATGACTACCAAACCCCTTGAACTTCACATCAGCACCTCAGACAAGTACAATGGTGATTACAAGACAGCCAAGCAATGGCTCGACTCTGTCACCTTTTACCTCAATGTCAACGCTGAGGTATACACCACCGATCCCCAAGTGCATCACCTTTGCGCTTTCTTACATGGCCAAGGGCCCTGCACTCACGTGGACCAACACCTTCTGAGCCTCGAAGATCACAGCCGATGGCTTGATTTCAATGGGCTCATGGTCTGACTTCCATGATGCCTTCATCTTGGCGTTCAAACACCACGACACCACTGGCAATGCGATTGCCTGGCTCACCATCACCCGCATGACCGCCACCAAGAACAGCAGATATTCCCCCTCACTTATTGAATACAATGCTCAGTTCCAAAACCATTGTGCCATCGCCGGCATAACCAACAACAATGTCCTCATCGGCTACTACTCTGCCACCATCCCCGATGCCCTCATGCGCTGTATCTTAGCCATGGAGGTAGTCCCCACCATCATAGATGCCTGGTTAAAGAAGGCCATTACCTTCCAAACCCATATGGAGTGCGCTAGAGAAATCGCCGCTCACCACAAAACCCCCACTCGCCATACGTACCATCAGTATGCCGCCCCCGCCCCCACCAAAGACCCAAATGCCATGGACATTGACACCGTCTGCCTCCAATGACTTACCCCCACCGAACGAGAACAATGCCACAAGGAAGGTAGATGCTTCTGTTGCCACCAGAAAGGACATCGGGCTACCACATGCCCCACGTTCACTTCAAATATCCCGAGGCTGAAGAAGGTTGTCTGGAAGGTCATAGAAGTGGAAGTCGAGGACGAAGAAGAGGTCCTTTGACTACAAGAGATAGATGAAGAAGACGACGATGAAGAACCCAAGGTGTCTCACATCACCTTTACCTCTCAGGATTTTTGAAACGGAATGCTGCCTCGACATCAGTAGTTCCTCCTATTATGTGTGCGCCTGTACTTGTATCTACATCCAAGAAATTGATGCGTATTTCCTTACAACTCATCAATCCTTCGCACACTATGAAAACCGTTGACACTCGTGCCCTCATTGACAGTGGGGCAGACATCAACTGCCTTGATTGGGACTTCGCCAAGAAACACCGACTCCCCCTTGACAAACTCCCCACTCCAATCCCCATCAATAATGTAGATCAAACCCCGAACACTAAAGGAGCCATCCGCTACACTGCTTCTTTGTTCACCAATATTGATGGGATCACCCAACACATATGCTTCCACATCATGCATTGCGGGTCCGAGAACGTGATTCTCGGAACACCTTGGTTACGACTTACGAACCCTTCCATCGACTAGTCGTCACAGACAGTCAACATCCCTGAATCTGTAGACAAGTTCACCTCTCTTTATCATATCCACGTCGCCGACCTCAAATGACACGATGACGTCCAACTCCGAACATCTTCTTCGAAATCACTGCATCACATAATGGTAGAAACCATCCCCAACCACACCCTATCCACATTCCTTGATATGTCCGATGGAAATCTATACGTCCGCCACGCACTCTATAATAACTCCTGCCAACGAGTTCTGAAGTCAGGATCCCAATATCACCAGACTCACCCGAAGCTTGTTGCCAAGCTTACCACCGCTATGGAACTTGCAGTTGCCACTGAGAAGGCCAAGCCAAAGGTCACACTCCCAGACATCTACCAAGACTTTGCCTCAGTCTTCGCCAAAGAATCGGCTGATTCTCTTCCCCCGTCGAGACCTTACAACCATGAAATCAACGTCAAAGACTCGTTCACCCCAAAGATCGGCAAACTTTATCTGCTCACACCCGACGAGAAGAAAGCCACAGAAGACTTTCTTGATGAAAACCTCGCCACTGGCAAAATCCACCCTTCAAACTCCCCTCAAGCATCCCCGTTCTTCTTTGTCAAGAAGAAAGACGGCAAACTCTGCCCCTGCCAAGACTATTGATACCTCAACGAACATACCATCCGCAACGCCTATCCACTTCCCTTGATCTCTGACCTCCTTGATAAACTCAAGGGAGCTCGTGTTTTCACCAAGTTTGATGTTACGTGTGGCCCAGGTAGGGTTGCACGTAGCCCTATTATATCCGCCTAGGCAGGATGTCACTGGTCAACCGTCGGGGATACTAACGGCGGGGGTGCAACCTTTAAGCTGCGAGTGTCGAGGGTACACAAGGGAGAGGTGTCCCGAGCATCGAGGTTCACTCAAGAGTCAAACGGAACTCGTAGAGGTGTGGGACAAGGGGTAACAATGAGGTGTATTCACGAGGAGATACTACAAGTGTTGCGACTACGATCTTTTGTAGGCAATCACCAATCACTTAGACGTCAAGGGGATTCTTAGAGATGCTTTGTAGGCAGTTTAACAGGAGAACTAGACTGGAGACTTAGCTCTGTCCAGTCTCGCTTTATATACTACTGTACTTGTAGATACATGTTGTGTACCGATCTAGATACGTATCTACATAAGTCCATCCCCTAGGCCCAACATGATCGACATGAGGAGTCGGCCTGTAACGGAGATTAATAAGTACATGAGGTAGCCAGCTGTTGATCTGCTGTGGGTGGGTGGAATGGAAGGTGTCAACGGTAATTAAAGATAAGGGATCACATCACAGTGATGGGGGTGACT